>SNQJ01S0309114.1:0-10026 GCA_010110895.2 Picea sitchensis
TATGCTCACACTTGTAAAATAATCCTTCATAACGATTGAACCATTTTTTTTTCTTGGATGAATAAATCACAAAAAGATTAAAATTGATCATAACTTTAATAAGGTTTTATTACATATATTGGTTAGAGTGATCTTGAACATCATCTTGAATATAATATAATTCATCAGGATTAGAATCTATATTTGAGCCTCCCACATCATTAAAATGATTATACATAGCACCCGTATATGGGATGTTGACCACATCATCATCGAAACTATAAAAAACCTCATCATCTTCATCTACTTCTTGGAATCCCTCGTTCAATGCCTCTTCAAGCTTGAAATATTCTTCTTGCTTCACTACGGTTTCTTCCACCACATCTTCTTCATGCTACCCATCATCTTCATGCTCTACAACACATTTAGGTACATACTTTACAAGCCTTCCTCTTGGATTGTATCTAATAAAAAATGACCAACCCGGTCTACTCAAAACTAATGAATAAAATACCTACTCATGTTGACTTGGAAGGACATATATACTCTATTTGTGCCTAGTAATATTAGTCATAGTAAAATTTTTATCATGATCAATATCAATTCTTTCAACACCTTGTAGTAACACTCAATACCACCTAATCTTAAAGAGAACAACTTTGGAGGAATTGAAGTCTAACTCTAGTATATCTTCTAAATATCCAAAATATCTAATATTAGTTGTGACTGGATGTCTGTCACCCTTATGGGATATATTAATCACTTCGAAAGTTGTATTTATTCCATAATCTAAAGTTTTCTTATTATCATCCAAATCTTTGATGTGATATTTATGACCATTGCACCACATAGCTTTGTGATGCTTCACCTACAACACATATATTAGTAAGGCATGGTCAAGTCATCATTATAGGGAAAACAAATGAGAAAAAATCAAGAAGAAGGATAACACATACCTTTCTATATTTTGCACCAAATGCTAAATCAATTTCTTTTTGCATAGGATTGGGATCCTTGTCCAATAGCCCTTGTCGAATAAATTGAGACACCCCATTCCATGGCAAGTTACCATTAACTTCTTCACATTGTTTTTTCCATACCTTCATGCAATCAATGATTATTTTAATGTAGAGATGCATTGCATCCAATTGTTCACCACCTAAAAGAGATTTTACTGAAATTTAATTACCAATCATTACTATAATTCAATTAAGTACCAAGATTTATACAAAGATTTAAGTGCCCACCTTTAACATTTTTCTCAATCCGTTTCACAAGCAATTCCCCTTCCTCAAATTTGTTGGTGTACTTGTCATCTCATACGCAAGGCATATGAATATATACTTTGGTTAGATACTCATTAATATACAATAAGGACCGATAAAACATGTAGCCCTCAACCATTTACCCCTTAGGACATAAAATTTTTCTAACAAATTCCCTTAATGCCTTCAAATGCCTCTACACCAACCACATTTCTCTTGTGTGAGTGGGTCCACATATTTCAATCTCCTCAACTAGGTGAGTGAGGTATTGCTCATGTGCATTAAAGAAATTGGGAGATAAGTGCCTTTGCATTTCACACTTAGATGAGGAATTGTTTTCTTCTGTTGGCACTGAGAAGTGTTGTTATTTCAGTACACACTTGTGCATGCATTGACCTTCTTAACATTGGAGGGTTTGAGACCCAGGGTTTTCCTAGAGTGTGTCCAACAAAAACCATTAAGCACCAACATGTCAATCCTTGGTCTCGACTAAGGAAGGTCTCATATGAGATGCAGAGAGGATCACAGAGACCATAAGGTCTTGTGTCGGGGATGGAGGATCAAACATAAATAACAATATTGCAAATGGAATACATGTAACTCATAGTTGATAATATAACAAGGACTATTAATTAAAACAAAACATGCACAAGTGTTACTCATTCATAACAAACATAGGATAGAACAAAACTGCCATATCTTTATTACTGGACATATTCCATCATATTAGAGATATACATTGTGATGAATAACTAATTTGAACAACCATAAGACTTCATCTCATTAATATATAAACAATGAGAATACAAAAGTATGTGCCTTGCACTAAGTTTTAAGTTTCAGACAGATACAAAACACAACAGACTTCTCCATACAACATAAGATTACAATAGGCTAACTCAAGGCTCTGGGACTAATGCCTTCGAAAATTAACCAACCTCTTTTCTGAGCTGAGAGATTTCTTTGATATCTCTTTATACTGGGGAGCATTGTCCTTCACTGTTTTTTTTTTTGACGAAAATGATTATGGATTATATTAGAAGGGTGGACTGGCCACAGATTCGGTTACAAAATAGGCCTCGAATTTCTTCGGGCCTTTCTTTCTGAAAATCCCTTCTAATTCTATAGCTATAGACTTTGATTCTGATCTAAGTTTATGTTAACCTTCACTAGGTACAGAGTTATTTACAGCAATGGCTTCTATACAAAATGCCATTTTGCTGAAAAGATTTTGCTGACAGACTGCTAGTGAGCTGGATTAGTTCATGGGGTCTTGTTTCCAGTCACTGTTTAGCTGAGCCATCTTTACTTCCAGCTGATCTATTCGTTCTTCAAATTCCTGTTGAGGATTCTTTAGTTCCCTGTGTAGCTTATCCAACTCCTCTGTAAACCCAAGCTTTGCAGTGGTGATATCCTCCTCCAGTTTCTCCATTCTTCTTCCAGCTTCTGAGTCCAAGTTCTCAAGAAAATCCAGCTGATACTGGAGCAGTTGCTTGAGATTTTCCAATGCTTTATCCATTTCCTTGAGCCTCTCTTCCATGCTTGGTTTGCTGGTCGAAGGTGAAGCCATTTCTAATCGCGCCCCCTTTCTGCTTGCTCCTTTCTCTTTTCTAATGGAAACTTCGTGCCCTCTCTGTCCTGGATAGACTTGCGAACTCGCCTTGGGACTGGAATGAGAAGGGAAGTTCGCCCTCTTTTTAATTCCTTCTTCACGCCTTCTCATCATTTCCCTTTGATTTGCAGGATTTGTGGGGGATGGGCGCGTAGATCTCTTGTCTCCCCCATATCTGAAATGCTCCTTCTCATGGTACTGACATGTCCCTCTCGTCCAACTGAAAACTCTGACGCGTTCTGGTCTTAAAGATTCCCCTGATTTCCTGCCTGCTGACATAGCCTGCGTTTGAGTATGATAGAGAGAACATATCGGATATCAAGGGAGCGCCATGCTAACTATCACTTCATTCACTTTCAGTACCCCCGGCTCCAACAACGTGCTCCAGCAACGTGCCTCTATTGGCTTCCTCGTCCGCCTCCCCATTCAAATCCCTTAACACATGAAAAAGTTTATAAGATTTGAAATTCCTTAGAAGGAGGTGTATCTTGTCGAGAAGGTTATTTAGAATTGCGCTTTGAGTCTTAGAGTGGCTAATTATGGCCTGTATAATCACTCTGGAGTCACCGATTATTATCAAGTCATGGATTCTGTGTTTTTTTGCTTGGAGTAGTCCTTGCCAGAGAGCCATGGCCTCAACTCTGTTGTTGGACTCTATTCCTAAGCCCAATGCGAAGTGTATTGCTATAGCCTCAGTGAGATTTTCAATTATCCCCCCTCCCCCAGCTTGGCCTGGGTTTCCTTTCGAGGCCCCATCAAAGAATAGGATAGGGATGCTTATTTCGCTTTTCCAATTGGCAAAATCCTGCTTGTCTTTCCTGATCTCCCAATCTTCTTTGATTAGATTGCTTACTTTCCTGCCCACGTGACATTGTATCTTGAACTGGCTTAGCCAGTGTTCCTCTGCTTTGTCCAGCGTATGGTTCTTGTTTGTAGTGCAGAGATAAGGAGTTGATTCACCAAAGAGAGCTTGAATTTTGGTGACGACTGTGGCTGCACTTCTTTGGCTATCTCTGAAGATTCTATTGTTCCTTTCTAGCCAAAGGTTCCACAGGATAAACTTTGGAAGTACCTTCCACATCGAGAAGGCTTGGTTTTTTCCTTTGACAACGAAGGGACAGAAAGAGTCCCAAAGGAGAAGGAGACTTCTTAAATCATGGGGAAGATTGAGGGCACTTTGCGTACCTGTTGCCAGCATCCAGACTTCTTTTGAGAAAACACAGTTTAGGAGAAGATGATCTGTGGTTTCTTCTGCAAGTAGGTATAAGGGACACCTGTAGGGCCATTCCCAGCCACGTCTTCTGAGGTTCTCCCCTATTTGGATGCTCTTGTGCACCAGTGTCCAAATGAAGAGGTCGATTTTTGGGATTGATTTGGACTGCCAGATTGCTTTCCAGATTGTCGGATTAGGCATAGCAGTGGGGACGCTGTTGAAGAGTTGGTAGCCTTTTGCAGTGGTGTAGGCCTTTGCATTCCTTCCCCAGCCTCTTTCATCTTTAACTTTCTTTTTTAAAGGGGCCTTCCCTTGAAGACAACTTTGGAGGGTGCGCCAGTCCCGATCTAGATCAGTAGGTCTGTTTGGCACTCCCCACCCTTGCCAAGTTTGAAGCTTGTCCTCCCCCCAGATTGAGATGTCAGAGAGAGTAACAATGTTTTGACTGTCCATCCATTCTTTGAGGCACTGTATATCCTGTCGTAGCTCTAGGGGTGGGTCTCCCATTATTAAGTCTTTCCAGATTCTGATTTTCTTACCATTTCTTGGCACCCATGTGAGGTGAGGGCTGAAAAGAGGAAGAGTCTTTTTGCAGAGTGTGAAGATAGGGGAGCCTTTCGTTTCTTTGCATGGAAACTCTAAGCTTCGGTCCTCCATAGCGCTAGTTTGCTCCAAGATGGTTTGCCAGTGACCATCTTCCAAAGCAACTTTGCCCCCAAAGCCAGATTTTGAGCTCTGGTTTTTTTAAAGTTAAGTCCCCCTTCTAGAAAGGGATTTGAAGTTTTTTCCCAACTTATCAAGTGCAGTTTTCTCCGTGCCTGCCTTCCTCCTTCCCACAAGAAGCGCCTTTGAAAATCTTCAATTTTTTGAATGACGGTGGCAGGGGCTAAAAGCAGTGAGCTCTGATAGATGGGGATGCTGGTCACCACAGATTTTATCAGAACTGCCTTCCCTACTAAATTTAACCAGTTCACCCCCCAAGAGGAGAATTTATTTTTTAGTTTGTCTACCAGATGGTTCCAGTGAGAGGCTCTTGGGGCAACTTTAAAAATGGGGATTCCCAGGTATTTAAAGGCCTCCCAATTAGTATGCCCTTCCATCCCTAGAACTCTTGTGATTCCCAACATCTCATTTGGCGTGATATTCCATCCATAGATTTTACTCTTGGCCTGGCTTATTTCACTTCCAGAGACTGCAGCATAAGCGTCCAACTCTTCCTTAAACTGTTTTTCTATTATTGGACTTGCTCCTCCCAACAACAGAGTGTCATCCGCAAATTGTGCATGGTTTATATCTTTCACCCCTTGCACGATTCTTAGTCCCTGGAGATTTTTGTGAACTTGGGAGTTTTCTAGCTGGTAGCTTAGGACTGATGCTTGGATTGCATAGAGCAGGGGCGAGAGGGGGAACCCTTGTCTTAAACCCCTAGAGGCTTTGAAGAATTTTGTTACTTTCCCATTCACCAAAGGGGCTATCCATGGTGATCCGATACAAGCTTTTATCTAGTTTACAAAGGTCGAATCAAAACCAATCTTTCTCATGACTTCAAATAAAAATTCATGTCTGACTCTATCAAAGGCATTAGCGAGATCCAGTTTAATGATCATACCTTTGTCTTTCCTTCGGACACTTGAGTGAAGGGCCTCTTGAACAAGGATGATGTTATCGGCAATATGCCTTCCTTTGACGAAGCCGCCTTGGTTTTCAGGAACAATGAGAGGGAGGATTGCCTTGAGTCGATTGGCTATAACTTTGGTGAGAATTTTATAGCTTGTGTTGCAAAGGGAGATTGGCCTGAAGCGGTTGAATGAGACTGCTCCTTTCTCCTTTGGGATGAGCGCCAGGAAGGACGAATTGGTGCTTCCCCCTAGCTTGCTGCTCTGCTGCGATTTTTTAATAATTTTGGTTAGATCCTTTTTTATTATATCCCAGCATTGCTGATAAAATATGGCAGTGAACCCATCCAGCCCAGGGGCCTTGTCTGGGTTCATCTGATCCAGGGCCTCCTTTATCTCTTGCTGCGATACCTCCCTTGTCAACTTGCTGTTGATATCCTCATTTATGAGGCCTGGGATAATGGTGAAAGGGTACATCTGCGGGTCTATTTCTGTCCCTTGTGGTTCTGTGTAGAGCGTCTCAAAGGCTTCAAAGGCTGCTTGTTTTATGCCCTCTGGATCTGCAATTGTTTTATTTTGGACTTGGACTTCTGTAACTGCCTTGTATTGTTTCCTTGCCTCCGCTTGCTTGTGGAAATAGGTTGTGTTTTTGTCTCCTTCTTTTAGCCATAGGCTTCTTGAGTTTTTCCTCCAGTAGCTTTCCTCATCTCTGCATGCTTTGTGCCATTGTCTTTGAAGGCTGTCTTCCTGTTGCAAGGCTTTTGGCGTGACCTCATGGCGTTCCATTTCCAGCTGGTGGCTCTCGAGCTGCATTTGGGCTGCTATGCGCATGGATATTGGACTTGGCTGGCTCTTTGCCCATAGCTTTAGGGCTCTTTTTAGCCTTCTAAGTTTTTCTTCCCATACATAAAAAGCCGAGCCTTTAACAGCGCTGGTCCATGTTTTGGAAACTAGATCAAGAAAGTCTTTGTCTTGGATCCAAGTCAGACTAAATCTGAAAGGGATAGGTCCTCTGACTTGGTCTTTTTTAATTTCTAGACGAATAGGCTTGTGATCTGATACACTGTGGGGCAGAATTTCTGCATTTGCTGTGAGTCCTAGCAGCAGTAGGGAGCTTTGAACTAGAAATCTATCCAGTTTGGTTGCTATGTGCCCAAGACCGATCCTCTTATTGGTCTACGTGTAAAGTCCTTTGGCCGGTTTGATGTCTAGGAGGTCCCAGGCTGAGGCTAGATCCTCTACCCATTCTCTATCCGGATCTCTCACTATGGAACCCCCTCTTTTTTCCTCTTGAGATAAAGTTACATTTAGATCCCCACCAAGAATGATATTGTTGAGATCATTTTGCTGAAGGTAGTCCTGTAGGGACTCCCAACATTGTTTTTTTCCCCCCAGATGTTGCGGTACATAGATATTAAAGACGCTTACCTGGTAACCCAAGTCTTTATGAAGGAGTTTAGTGTGAATCAGTGCATGCATGTGTCAGAGCTGATCAGGTCTATTTTGGAGGCATTCCACAGAGTGCAGAGTCCTCCTGAGGCACCTCTGGCGTTTTCAGCTACTCCTTGGCTTCCTTTCCAAACGTTCAACAAAGTTTTAAGTGAGTCTTGCTGGCTCATCTTGGACTCCTGGGGAAGGAGGATGTTTGCTTTCAAGGCTTTGATAATATCCTTGAGCACTTCTCCCTTCCTTTTGCTACCCATTCCCCTACAGTTCCAGGAAATTAGGATCATTATAAACCTTGGGGGGAGGGATGGCCTCCTTGGGAGGCTTTGGCTTGCTTTCTTGTATGTTGAACGTTGATCAGCTGCTTGATGGTGGGTTGTGACCTGTTGAGGACGTCTTTGTAGGTTTCCTAGTCTCTTTCATCTTTTTTGGTTTTCCTGCCTCTTCCTGTTTTCTTTGGAGTGACCCAAGCCTCGTTTGCATCTTCTGAGTTGCTGCCTATTGAGATCTCCCCTTCCTCTATGTTCTGACTGCCTACCAACCTTTGGGGGGAGTTATTTTGCGCCCCTTCTTCTTCTCCTGTCTGGTTCCCTTTGTCTTCGGAGTTCTGGTTTCATTTTTCTCCCTCTTGTACATCTTTACTTGGATCTGCTTCCTCTCCATCGACTTCTTTTTCCAGAATACTGAAGCTGTTCTCAGTTTCCTTGGTCCCTGAAGTTTTGGCATGCGGTGGGGCTGTCTGTTCGTTTCTTAGTCCTTTCACTTTGGATTTCCCCTTCCGGGCCTGTTGCCAGCGTTTCTCCCCTGCTTTCTCTGTGGGAGGGTTCTTTGGACAATTCCTTTGGAAGTGGCCGTATTCGTGACAACCTCTGCACTTGAACGGGAGCTGTTCGTAATCCAACTTTTGGAAGTGGTGCCAGTCCCCAACTTTTAGTTTTATTGCCTCGGGTAGACCTATCTCTAGATCGACCTCCACACAGATCCGTGCGTAGGAGTACTGGTCTCTAGGCTCTGCTCGATCAATGTAGCGCCCCAGTCCATTCCCAATTGCTTGAAGCGAGGTTGGGTTCCAGCAATGTATCGACAGGTTTGGGAGTCTTACCCAGACAGGGACGTCCTTGGGAACTTCTGAAATAGGGTCAAAGCTTGGGGTCCATCGGTTTAAGTAGATTCCTTGGGTACCCATGAAGTATGGACCATTTCTGAAGATCAAATCTCTATCCTCCTGAGAGATAAATTCAAAAATGAAGTATCCTCTCCTGACCGCATAGCACGTAACACTATTTGTGATTAGCGGTCTCCAGTTTTGCTGTATCCAGTTGTCTATGGATCTAGTTGAGGGCCATATTCCCATGAACTGACCTACAAGTCCTCATTCAAAAAGGGAAAGGGCTACTTTCATTGGAAGTTCGGGCGGTAGGTCAATCTCTGGAATAACGTCTAGTTTCTTGACAAAGCTTGGGGGCGCTGAGGAGGTCACCTTCTTGCTGCAAGTTGCAACCAGTTTTCGAAAGGAGGTGGAAGGAGAAGGAGGGGGAAGCGGCTCCCCTCCTTGAGCTTCCATGGCGGCGCTCGAGTGAACCCTAGGTTGCTTTACCGGGACGCGGGCTCAGGATTCTCCGTTCCTAACTAGTCTTCTCTGTTTTTCTTTGGTATGTTACAATATTCAAGTAAGTTGTCCTTCACTGTTATGCTCCACTTGCTTGTCTAATATAACTACCTCACATGCTTCTGGTACTTTCCAGGGCTCCATGTAGGTTCTTTGCATCAGGGGAAATCTTAACTTCCTGGCTAGCTCATCTTCTAGCCGCCCCACGTCTTCATTTGCTACTGGAAACAATAATTTCGGGAGATATCCTAGTGATTCCTTTCTTGCTTCCTATGTGCATATTATTGGTTTATGATTTAACTAACAAAAATTAGACTGACGCGCCCTCAAACTCCTTTAGAATTGGAACATTGCTTAACAAAACCCAGTCTGATGCGCACATTATGGAATTATTTCATGCATCTCCTTAGGTGCTCGCAAAACTATTGGATGAGCATGCACAACTTTCATTTCGGCACACGTGCAAAAATGGACCCAAAACTTTGGGTGCCAATAGGCCCCCACCACTATTACCTAGCTTGTCCTAGAGTGAGTTGCTTTCTAAATAGCAGGGAAAAGTCGGAGGAAGAGAAAATCATCATTGTGTAGTAAAATTGTGATTGTTTCCCATTACTTGAGTTGAGACATTCGTTGGTTCCTATGGTGAACTATGACTGAGAAGCACATCTCCCTCAAGAGAGAGCATCATTCACTGCTCATTGTGTTTTTCTAGGGAGTCCAGGCTAAGCAAGAATGCTTGACCGGTCAAATTTTGGGGATTTTAGAACTGGTTACAAGACATGATGGTAGGGATAGAATGAATGGGAGGACTGAGAAGAAATCATCCCTACTTTCTTGGTCCTGGGGAGGAAGTGGTTCAGACGGTGGTAAGGCGGGTGTTGGGCGATTCCCTGGAAAGGTTCTTGTGTGAAAAGTGAAGGGGATAAAGCATGGTGTAGAAGCATGCATCGATGGATGTATGGGAAAGCGATATGTCTGTGAGAGAAAGAGACTGAGTGTTCAAAAAGTGAGGGTTTTCAAGTATGAGACAGACGAGGACAGAGGTTGGTCTGAGCAGGGTAAGATATACAGAGCAAGAGGTAGTGGAGGGAAAAATACCCTCTGGAGCTACTTAACTGAGATGATTATAAAATATCCATGAGAGGGTAGTTGGAGAAGCTCAACGATAAGCTACTCTGGAGCTACTTAACTGAGATGATTATAAAATATCCATGAGAGGGTAGTTGGAGAAGCTCAACGATAAGCTAGTGGAGAAAGGTCAGGGTTGGGGGTTGAGGCCATGATGT
>SNQJ01S0309115.1:0-10026 GCA_010110895.2 Picea sitchensis
AAAGGGTGTCCTCACATTTCTTTAATTATTTGGATCGTGACTTCATTGCGAGGTGTTTTCTTGTAGCATTGAAGGAAGTTAGTTGTAGAGAGCAGTGTGCATGTTGCCTAGTTGCAATTGAAGTGCAATTCACTTGGATTTGACGTTGAGCATTAGTCTTAGCTCCTTATCAACAAAAACTAACCTTGGAGTCAATAAGTACAACCATTTCGTGTATGCCTACCTAGTGATCAACAACAGAGAAAAAACCTAGAGACCTATTTATTATTGACATTGTTGATTAGTTGATGTGTGCACGTTTCACTAGACCATAGTGGGCTATTGATTGACATATTGTAGGCATTACAACCCCCCAAATAATAGAAAATAATAAATATCCTTGTATAGGGAATAATACAAAGGAATAACATCCTTTTTGAAGACATAGCACTATGTACAAGATTGAGAACATATCTTAGAGTAACATTTCCACACAATATCCATGTTGGTGAAGTGAAAGGGCTATAAGTCCCTTGTTTATAGATCATTAGAGGAAGGAAATAGTTGAATATACTCACATAAGCATAGTTTACAGACTCCATGACATTAGTTACTGTTGATTAGTTGATGTGCAATGCTTTTCACTAGGACCATAGTGGGCTGATTGGACATATTGTAGGCATTATAACCCCCAAAGTAATAGGAAAATAATAAATATCTCAGAAAGTATAGGGAATAATACAAAGGAATAACATCCTTTTTGAAGACATAACACTATGTACAAGATTGAGAATTATTATCTTAGAGTAACATTTCCAATAATGTCCATGTTGAAGTGAGTGGGCTTTAAGTCCCTTGTTTATAGATCATTAGAGGAAGGAAATAGTTGAATATACTCACATAAGCATAGTTTCCAACCTCATAGAGTGTCATCATACCCATTTCCAATCACTAGAAGTCTTGTGGATATGTTTCAATTCAAAATGACAAGAATTGGCTTGTTTTCCTCATAGGTTCACTTAGTGCCGAGAGGCCTCCCTCACATTTTAAAATCCAATTCATGGATTAATATATACATGCCAAAAAATATCTATATCAAATTCCATATGAAAGGGATGAAATATTCATAGATAAATTTGATTTCGATGAAGTAGTTATCCATGTGAAATATGTACTTTAGCCTTTGAGGCACTTTGCACACATTTTTGGTAATCTACCAAGTTCTATACACCATAGAAAGGGGATAAGTCAATTTTCTTGTGAATATTGACTGAATTCAATTGATTAAGTTTTATTTTGAGGCCCACATCTATGAAAATGTCGATTAAAATTTTCCCCGCAAGTAAAGCAATTTTCGCTTTTGTTGGAAAATTGGTTAGCATTGATAACAACTCTAGAAGAAGCCTCCTGCAGACTCTAGAAGTAATGGGTGTGTATTTATACAACCAAATATCAATATATATAGAAAACTCTGTGAAAAAGTAATAAACGCTTGAAAAGAGATACTTTGCATTTTTAAGCCTCTTTGAGGGGGCAACCTCCTTTACCCCAATTTAAAATGTTCAAGTACAAGATGATTCAAATGAAAATGTCTCCTTGCATATGAGACTAGAGGTATAATTACAACTAATGGCTCAAAGACGACATAAATAAATGATCACACATAATATTCAATTAAGGTAATGAGCCAATATTAGGCCACATGCCCTTCCCTGAGACAAGTGTTGTCCCAAGAACGCTTGAGCAACTCTGGATGCTTCGTATAAAAGACTCATCTTCCTAAGTGAATCTTCAGCTGGTAGTTTCTCCATTTAATGAGATACTCTCAAATGGATCTATTCCTCACCATGGCATTCTTGTACTGCTGATGGCTTCGTGCCCAATATGATTTTTCCTCTCACAAGCTCTTGGAAATATAGTTTGAACCGATCTTGTCACCTATAACCTTCTTTAAGCATGAAACATGGAAACCTGGTGTTCGAAGATGCGTGTAGCTCCAATTTGTATGCCATAGTATTAATCTTTGCAAACACCTTATATGGGCCATAGTAATTTTGAAGTAGACACTCTATTATCCTTCTTGGTTGTTTTTCTGAGGACATCCGCTTGTATGGCTGTAAAACACCAACTCTCTACTTCAAAACTACACTGCTGATCTGCTTGTTGTTTCATGACTCAAAGTTACTAATAAAGTTGTCCTTAAGATTTTGAGAACTTGTTGATTCTCGATGTGATCTTCCACCGCTAGAATCTATATTTTCTTTAGAGAAGAAGTGATGGAAGGAGGGTGGTATCCATAAAGTGCCATAAATGGTGCTTAGCTTTTGTCATGGAAGGAAGTAAGTACCACCATTTTGAAGGGTAGTAACCATTGGATTCCTAGTAATAACATCTCGCATCACCCATGGGTATAGCAATCATTGGACTATTCATTACATATTCCCCATAGTAAGATTGATCTTATTGTATTTTTCCGGAAAATTGATAGTCCATCCAATCATTACTTGAAACTCGGCACCGATACATACAAAGCAATTGAGATCTTTGACAATTTTTAGTGAATGAAATTATTAGTACCACCATAATCAATTAGGACTATATTACTTGTTTTTTGATGTATCCTTCGATCTTGAGGGTTGAGGAGTGCTAATTCCCAAAATTGCTACTTCCATTACACTTTATATCTGGAGTCAACTCTTCAGACGTAAATTGCTTCACGTTTAACTTGGAGATGGGTCTTGTCTTGTTCCTTTCTCCTTCACAATCTTAGAATAATTTCTTCTTCACCACACTTATGTCCCTACCTATTTGCCGCCACAATTAAAGCATAAACCTTTTCTTTCTTTCCTCCACTGTTGAGGTGTCAACCTTGTAGGTTGAGGTGTTTTAGGAGAAGGACATTGTTCTCTCTCTATAAATAACAAATAGATTGGTCCTTCTAGTAGCCATAGCTATTATTTTTTACTTTCAACATTTCTTGCCACCTTAAATTAATTCTCCAATGATTTTGGGTTCCCAAAGCATAACCTCATGTTGAATGTTATCCTTTAAAGTTCCTATGAATACATCAATCAAGTGCTCAACTGAATATCATACTCATTCAATCTGGTTTTCAATGTGCCTGTGAATCAACCTTTTTCAATAATTTTGTCATGTCACGAGCTTATCACCTTACTGGTTTCGCGGATAATTTAACTCAATTTCTTTTCCCTTCCAATGAAAAATTCTCATGAAAAGTTTTGAAAATTAAAAGCCACGTTGTCTTAGATGTAGCAAAGAAACCCCAAGACCTTTGAGCTCGATACCATATGTTAAGAACCAAATATCAATATAGCATAGAAAAACTCCTCTAAAAAAAAAAAAAAAAAAAAGTACTCAACGCCTCTTGAAAAAGAGATAATTTCAGATAATAAGCCTCTTCGAGGGGGGCAACCCTCCTTTTACTCCCACTTAAATTTTCAAGTACAAGAGATTCAAAATGAAAATGTCTCCTTGGTATATATAGGAGACTAGGAGGTATAATTACAACTAATGGCCTAAATCCCACATAAATAAAATAACATTACTAATATAATATGCCCCAATTAAGGGGTAATGAGCCAATATTAGGGCTTAACAGTATTTGAAGAAGTCTCCAAAGTGGTCCCCTTATGGCATAGCTTTAAGCATGGCCCTCATGGGAAGAAGCTTTGAAGAAGTCTACAAGAAGCCCCAGAAGTATGGTTAAGTGGTTAAGTAGTTAAGAAACCCTGAAGGTGTGGTCATGAAGCCCGACGTTGATTGAGGAAAAAGAGGGTGAATGACATTGCAATTGGATGCAAAACCTCATTGGATTAATAATCCTCGTCAAGCCATTTCCAATGATAGGTGGCATGCCAGGTGGTTCCTTATGATTGAGGATTTATTCCCTCTTAAATATGAAGCCCCGAAGTATGGTCAATAATCCTTGGATATAAGGTCAATAAGTTATAAGTTGGCCCTAAAGTCAAGTAAAGAAGAAAAAGTTGTTGCAAACAAGAAATTACAAGTCGTCTCAAGGTCAAGTAAAGAAGGTGCTTGGAAGGGTATAAATACACATTAAGAACCTGTCATTTTCATCATTCAATTGTGTGATCTCTTAGCATAATATTGGCAGTGAATTTAAGAGGGAAGATGAAGTGAAGGAGGGAGAAATTCCAAGGGAAGATGAAGTGAAGGCGGGAGAAATTACAAGGGAAGATGAAGTCTTGTGATGATGTGTTCTAAGGTATGTTTTTTAAAGGTCATATTACTATTTTCACTATAACTATTTTTCGAGAATGATTAAGATAGTGAAACTTAGAGGCTATTGATAAGACATATCAAGGTACCCGTGGTATGGATTTTAGCTTCTAGTTCTTTTTACGTTTGGAGATACACTTTGTGGAAGATAGGGTTTTTGACTAGTTGTGTAACTAGTATCAAACAAGTGTTCCAGGTAAAACAATCATAACTTATTCATAGAGGATCCAAATTCTGCGAGACAAATTGCATTGGAAATAGTACAATATGTAGTAATTTTTTTTATGTAAGTTTCATAATTAGATATCAATATTTTGCCTTGGAAAAAAGCGTAAATGTATCATCCGAAGAGAAAATTTACATTCTGTATGCACTGAGTGCATTGATGCACCTCAGAGTTGAGGGATAGACTGAAAAAATCTCTGATACAAACTAAGTATCTATGACTACAGACTGTACCTTCTATCAATAATTACATCAAAGCATGACTCCTACATAAACAAAATACTGAAGGACAATTTGTGGGAGTTATAAAATCGCCCTTTATCTCAATAAATAAAAAGTTTACAATGTCCAGTAGTTGTTCTATGTATATTATGTATATATAAGAAAAATAAATACATAAAATATTATACAATAATTTTCCTGCATATATATATCCTTTTTCAAAATATGATTATGTCCTGTTTGAAGTTACCGAGTTGGAAGCTGAGGATCTTCGATGAAAGGCCGATGAAAATACTCTGATAAATCTTCACCCTTTTTTCTTTGATATGCCACTATCCAAAAAGGAGATGTAGTCCTGATTTAGAGAGAGATTCAACCTCTATATTTCTTTCCCTATATACATGTTTGATTTCATAAGAATCGAAAAAAGTCAAATATCTGAAATTTTCCTCCAAAATAGGCTGCAATAAAATATTATTACATTGCTGAGATTTTCTTCACCAGTTGATAACATTCAGGGAATCACCAAATATCTGGATAGATCTGATTTCCTTTTCCCCCTCAAAAAGAAGAAGAAGATTTGAAGCCATTAGTTCAGCGAAATTGTTTGTTCCCCCCTAGACCCATTTTTGTATGGAAAGAATGATGTGAATTGAGGAATAAGAGAACACCCCTGCCACATATTTGGTTGTCATTTTGAGATGCACCGTTGAAAAAATCCCATGGATTTTAATGGCCAATTTGTTCATAACACACAACTTGAATTGCAGGACATGATTTTTCCTAAGGGAAATGGGAGAGTATTGAAAGAACTTGACCTGCAATAATTTCAGGTAGAGAAGGTCGATCTTTAAATATGGTCGCATTCCGGGAAAACCATGCGCCCTAACTAATCAATAGTGGCGGGGATTTTATTTTTCTATGATCTCTTCTTTGAATCCAAGATTTCCAAGCATCCTCCACTGAATTTCCAACCTAGACACAAGCTATACATATCGATGAAGAAGCTTCCTTCCAAATCTTGCCGATGAACTGGCATTGAACCAGGAGATGGAAAGTGGATTCAACATCAACTATGCATAAAGGGCACCATCTAGGTCCCTCCATCTACCGCTTATACATCCTTTCCTAGGTTGGGAATTTATTTTTTAGTGCACACCACTAAAAAATAAAGTCCCAACCTGGGATAGGATCATATATCAATATTGAGCACATGACATGTTGTACAAGTTCACTCTCCAGAATAGGCCAAAATTTAGGAAGATCTGTCATTTTCACTATAACTCCTTTTCAGGGACGATTCAAGGAGAAACATTTGGAGTAATTTCATAGAATATATCAAAGAATATTGGGTAAAATTTTCAAACCTTGATTCATTGCAAGTACGGATTTATACTTGTTGAAAGTTAGGGTTCGTGACTAATCTAGAAACTAGTCCCAAATAGGTGTTCGAAAGTTGGTTTGAGGGGATTTTCGCGTCGTTGGAAATCTATCACCGAGCTCTACAGGATGAACTAGTTTTCGAGAACATTTGAGAATATCATTTTTTAAGCATTTTAGATCCTCCTAGACCTCTTTGAGCGTTCCAAATCCTCTTGAACCAATAGTTTCCACATATTTTTTCACATTCATCATCATATGGTTGTTGTGTTTGCTAGCAAGGAAGCCCAAAATTTCACAAATCCTATAAAAGCCTCACATTGCAGCCAACTTGAACTTTATAGAGCCAAAAACAATTTGGATGGAAGCATAATTGTTTATTTTAGTAATATAGGTTATTATTTTAGTAATATAGGTTATGATTCCTTCTCAACTTTGGCAGATTAAATAAAAAATCCATCCAGGAGCCTTCTCATTGGAGTCTTGGATTCCATCATTATTTACCTACTCTAGTTCCTTTTGTACAATGTAGCACTGTGATTTTTTGTTCCCTATGTTTATGTGGGCACCTAATTTTGGTTTTCTCATTGTTTAATGAAATTTGAGATTTGATTCCACTAGGATCAACACCTTTTGGTGATATTGTCTTCTAATGATGTTGGTTTATTAAAATGTATGGGTAAACAATTATTTTATATAGTTATAAATTTGTATATCAGTGCAAGTTACTTGTGATTTGTCAATCCTTTATCTAGTAAGGTTGAAAGTGTTATACAATTGAAGTTTCTACAAGAGAAGATAATGTTGTGAGTTAGTTCTCATTTTTATTAGCATTGGAGCTTGGAGGAACTCTTAGATAAGTGTAAGTATTCTCTAATACTTCATTTTAGTAGATAGTTTATCTATTTCATTTGGGTATCCTTATTTGGGTGCTCTTTCATTCTACAATTTTTTTTAATCTCAATCCTTTATCTAGTAAGGTTGAAAGTGTTATATAAGTGAAGTTTCTACAAGAGAAGATAATGTTGTGAGTTAGTTCTCATTTTTATTAGCATTGGAGCTTGGAGGAACTCTTAGATAAGTGTAAGTATTCTCTAATACTTCATTTTAGTAGATAGTTTATCTATTTCATTTGTATATCCTTATTTGGGTGCTCTTTCATTCTACAATTTTTTTTTAATCTTTCCTATCACCTATAAAGATAAAATTTGTTATGCTTATTTTGACAATAAAACCTTACTAGGGATGTGCACTCTCTTTCAACTAAAAAACATAAATACTAAATATGTAGGTAAAACATTTCATGGTATGCAAGTAAATGTTACTAGAAGAGTAATTGTCATTAGTGTTAGTTGGCTTGGACTCAATTAAAGATATATTCAATGTTTTGGGTTTCATATTGGTCAGGCCTCCCTCACCGAGTTTAGGTTAGTAAGGATATTATATTTTCATATTGATAGTAGTCCCTAGCCTACTATCACCCTCAATACATGTTCATGGTAGACATTAAGGTCACAGTGGCAAATAAGATCTTGTTGACATGCAATCAGATTCAATCCGACCTTGTTTGGATTGCTTCAAGCTCTCTGTATTTTGGCCCTTGAGGAGGCCATACCTAGCTTATTTTTGAGTTCTAAAACCCTCCCATATAAAAAAAATACATGTCCAATATGTCTAGGTCATATTTAAGTAAATGTAAACACAATTTACAAAAAATTCAAAGTTGACCCTTTTCATTGGTCACTAGGTGGGCTCCATGTGAACTAGGTATTGTCCAAAATACATAAGGGATTTTGATGACTTTTCAAAAAATATAGTGGTTTTACCTATTATGACTTGGAATAATATTTTCAACAAGCCCTCATTTTCCCTTTCATGTTTTTATGCCCAATATAGGAAGTGTGCTAGTTTCATGTCTCTTACACTTGGTCCGTCTCTTTTAATCTTTTGATTTGAAAATGAGCAAGGAACTATCAAAATTGAAGCTCTATTTTTATCATTATCTTCAAAGGTGAATCTAAAGCATTGAGATAAAAAATATTCAACATTAAATATAACATATAGGAACACGATAATGTAGTATAATACCTTTGTTCTTTGGAAAACCGTTGTAACGAGTTGTAGTTGTACTGAAGTTTAGGTGTAAATACATATGGGAGACATGGACAATGTTTCCACTATCTCTTTTCACTATCTCCTTGGATGTAACAACCCAATTTCACTGATAAGTTGGAACTAATGGTACTTCTTGGTGAGGGCTATGTTGCAATTCACATAGCAAGTTGAGTGGCTCCTTCCTACCTTGGTTAGGTAAAGATCCCTTCTATTACCCCCCGAAGGTGTTTGAGAACTTGTTATGTCTTTTGAGAGGGACTATATTATAATTTTAAATATCCTTAAAACCAAGAGGTCAACATGACAGGTCTCACCATTAACAAGTGCATGCCTGACATTTTTGTAGTTTCTCACTCCCCTAACTTGATTTTGTGATTTATATCTATTAAATATAGAGGAGAATTATTGTGTGCTCTATTATTACTAGAATCACGTGATCTTGCTTAAGTTTTCTACTCTCCTCTTTTTGTATTCACCACTATACTTGATGGCTTGATATAATAATGCCTTAGTTTTCTTGAGATATTAGTGGCATTTTGTAATGTCCCTCCACTTATAAACATTTGAATATTTTAATTTTGATGGTTATGTTGTGAAAGTTTTGGAAAAATATTTGTGTGGAAAAATTATTTCATCATAAACATTGATGATGATGAATATTTTTGTAGATACTATTTTAAATTATTCTATTTTACTATAAACAAACTGATTAGAGAATTCAGTTATAAAGATTAAATCATTATTCCATGGGTGAGTGAAAAGGGATAAAAACTACCAGAGTAAATATTGTCCATGGGACTAGTGGAATGCTACTCCCAAAGGTGTGGGATGTGAGGGAACACGCTAGCACAAAGTTAGGCCAAGAAGATTCCCTAGAGTTAAGGATGAGGCTAACTTGAAAGAAAAGACATAGGCAAGCTATTATAGACAAGTATAGAGGAGGAAGGACGATGTCGAGTACTTGTGAAATGAGGATTTGAGTTTGATGGTTTTGAGAAAGAATCAAACTCTGATTTATCTAGAAAATGTTATAGAAATTTTCAGTCCCTATGGAATAATGATTTAGGCTCGAGGGTGATAGGAACAACTAATCTTGGTTGTTTAGGTCTATGATTGGGAATAACTGAATCTCTACTCAATTTGTTTCCAGTTTTGAAGCAGGTCCAGATATGTTTTCTTTAATTTATTTATTTCTGTTTTCAATTATGTGATTTTAAACTTCTTTATCTATGTTCAATTTCTTGTTTTATTGCATTCTGATAAAGATTATTGCAAAAATCTAAAAAATTATACATGCTAAGCTTTTGTGTAGTAAAAAATTGTGATATTCATTGTAGAAGTCATGACAAAGGTTAAAATAACATACCATGAAAATATTTCTATTTTGCAAAATATAGTGTTTTAAATTATTGAAAAAGTGGATAAATAGAATTGTAGTTTATTTATAGTGGAAAAGATTTGTTTTTATGGTAGAAAAGAAGAAAAAAAACATAAATAAATTATAAATAAATTCTTAGATATAGAATACAACTATGTACCAAAAAAAAGAAAAAAAAAGAAAAATATTTTGTCTAAGTTTACTAATATGTATTGCATTGGTTGTGAAATAGACCCACCAAAACAAATACCAAAGAGTATACAAGTAGTGTAAACTATGATAGGCATTTATAGATGGGTATTATTTGTTATGTAAGGTTGAGCATTGTTCTTTATGCATAACCTTGACTAGAATATATATTTTATCAATGAGAAAGTCTCTTTCTTTAGATCAAACCCAATAAAACAGAGAACCCATTTAATATGAAACTTAAATGTAGAGACATAAATAACATTTAAAAAATACAA
>SNQJ01S0309116.1:0-10026 GCA_010110895.2 Picea sitchensis
CTCTGTTGTTGAAATCCTCTTGGATCCCAAACTTCTCTTTGGAGTTGTCCACCTGCTCCTTTATCATGTTGTTGTTGTTGTTGTTGTCCTGCTGCTACTACAGGCTCTCCTCTGTTCAGCCTCCCTTTGCTGACTATCTCCTATGTTGATCTCAATATGAGCTCTTTGATCTCCTCTATCACCTTTTCCATCTTATCCACTGGTTGGCTCCCCTCATGTAGTCTTCTCTACTGCACTTTCTCTAAATTCTTATCAAAGGGCAGGTCAATCTGATCTCCCATACTATCTTCATCTTTTGTGGCATTGGCTTGCCACTTCACTGTAGGTTCATGTTATGCAGCTTCTTCACTAAGATAGTGCTCAACTACCTCCTCTGACATAACAACTTCTGTCAGCTCCTCTGCTTTGTTGTTTTCTACTTGTGTTGATTCAACTCCAACTTTATCCAAGTGCTTCTTGGCAGTCTTTTTCTAGTTCTGTATTGTTCAGCCAATCCTCCAGCATCTCCAACTCCATCTCCCATTAAGTGAGCATTTGATTTGTATGCTCCTCTTCCTTCATCTCCTCTTGGGCATATGTCAATTTATGCACCATCTTCTCCTCCTAGATAGTTTGCATTGGATGTCCTTCCTCTTCTGCACTCTCAACATGTGCTCTGGCCTCAACTTGGTTGCTTGGTAGCAATATCTTGATTCCTCCAATGATCAAAATGGATTTCTGATTCTCCCCTGTCAGCACTGCTTGTTGATATGAACTCCCTACTGAGTTCTTAAGAATATCAGACAATCTCGTTTTATCTCCCTTTCCCACCTGACAATCTAGGATTTCACTCCTTCCCTCCTGGCAATTTATCAGATCTTCAACAAATCTCTCTTCATTGCCTACCTAGCAATCTGGACTTTCATCACTCCCCTCCTGACAGTCTATGAGATATTCAACTGATATCTTTCCATTTCCCACCTGGCAACTTGAAAGTTCACTTCTGCCCTCCTAACAGTTTATGAGATCATCAATTGATCTCCGTTCATTGCCTTCCTGGAAATCTGACCTTTCATCACTTCCCACCTGGCAATTCATGAGATCCTCAACTAATCTCCCTTCCTCCCTACTGAGGTATTCTCCAACTTCTGGCTTAGAGATGCAAACCAACTCCTCTATGCCACTGAGTTTTTCAACATGCCTCATCCAACTCCTCAGTACTTGTTACTGCCTCCTAGCCAACAACTGCTAGATATGCCACCTTGGTCCCCTCCTCAAGGGCCACTCATAGCTCCAAACTCCTTGTGCTTCTTGTTGTATCTTCAACATCAACCTCTTCGTTTCTTCTCTTGTCTCCTCGAGCTCTTTATCCATCTGTGCTTTCTTCATCTGTTGGCGGTCTTGTCCTCGACCACACCTATGGACTTCAGTAGCCATTTTCCTCCTTTGCCTCCAAGAACATGAATGGTTCTTCTGGCTTAGCCCACCTGGTTGTCTGTTTTCTACACTACAACTGAGAGCACCTCCAGCTTTCTCCTACAGCCCACCTGGATGTCAACTAATTATTTCACATTTGCACATAGTCATCCACATAGAGCATAATTTGTGGCTCTAATACCACTTGATGGTATCAGACTATCTCCTTCACCTTCTGCCTACAGAACCCAAATTATGGGCTCTGATACCACTTGATGCAGACCCCCTACCCTCACCTAGGGTCCACTGACCTCCTGGTCTAGGGTTGTTCAAGAACCGGAGTCATATTGACTCTTAGGGCCCTTGTTGGACCCCCAAAAAAGTTTACACAAGCCCCTTTCTTCATAAGGCATAGGTTCTATGAAACCCGCGGGCGCTTTCTTGATGCTTTTTCCTTTTTAAAAAATTTCAAATACATAGGTGCTAGCCCCCTTCGCTAAGCCCCTTTCCTCATATGACCTCGAGCTATGACCCAGGGCTTAACCCAAAAGATGCTAAACCTTCGGGCTTCAGGACTCTTAGCACCCGACACTTCTCCAAACTCTCGAAGTGTTATGCCTCTGAATTCACGGGATTGCTCCACGTATCCACCTTTGAGATCGACAACTGACAATGTTTCAACCTTCGGGCCTTCAAGCACTTTGATGCTACCCTCTCCTCCTTTCTTTCGAAGCCTCTGCCATCGAACCCTTCTCCTAGCTGATAGTGTCTCTTAGATCAATGGCTCGGATGGACTTCGGGACTTCGGGTCTCCAGGAGTCCTTCCTCCGCTCCTTCTATTGCTCTTTGTCCTGAATAATGAACCTGCGAAGGGCTCAATCTACTGTCGTGTGTCCCCTCTTGATCCAACGGTCTATATCTACTTTTCTCCCTTGGGACTTTGACGATCCCGCTCCTTGTACACCTTCAAACCTCTGAATACACAGAACGTCGAAGGTCTTAAGGGTTATCCACCTCGCAACTTCCCCAGATCCAACGGTTGTCGGTCCTCCACACCTAGATCTGGCGAATGAGATCTAATCTCCTCATGTGCGCTCCTCCGCTTGACTAGATGTAGATATAACGGTCTATATTTCTCCTGGTGGCTGATCCAATGGCGCCTGTAGCATCTCCTCTGTTATCTGCCCTCTTCCCTTTTTGATAAGGGACTTTGCAAAAGATTCAAAGGTCGTGACCATTTATCCCCTGCGAGCCCAACTAATGGGTCTCGACTTGCGCTTCTGGGAACCGCTATCCCTCCTAAACTTGAATGCTTTAAAACTCAAAGGGGCTCGACCCTTTGAAATTTTCTCTACAAGTCCAATCGACTTGGTTTCTGTCTACACTATTGAAAGCACTATTTCTCTTGAGCTTAGACTAGCTCGAACCTCAAAAGGTTTAGGCATTCTACCTTGCCAGAAAACTTCTGGTGTCATCCTGGCACTCCACGCTCTTCCTCCTGAACTTCTGAACTTGGAATAAGTTCACTCTTGCGCGAAATCTATGCTATCTTCACAGTTTGAACCTGTAAGGGTCCTTGGTCTCCCCGTGTCTTGCAGAGCCTTTGTGGACACTTGCACTATCTCTCTCGAGTTTTTCAGTTTCTTGGACTTCCAAAGGGGTCTTGTCCATTTGACTCTGTATCAATTTCTTGTGCCCTCCTGGCACTCCCTTCCCAATGCACACCTTGCAGAGCTCCTACCCCAGAGTATTTAGCACCTCTGAGGCTCCTTCAACCGATCACCAGAGTGTTCAGTAACTTTGGGGTGTCTCCTCCGACACTCTTCTCATATAAATCAAAGAAAAGTTCTCATGTGCACTCCTTGCACCAGCTCAAAACACTCCTTGCTGAGCTTACATAGTATTCAACAACTCTGTCTCTCCTGTGCATTCTCTGCACAGACTTTCCTCACGAGTATTCAGTAATTTTGAGGTTCCTTCTGAGTTTGTAATTGCTCTGGTATGCCCACCTGGCACTTTCTCCTCTTGAATTCCAATCAGAATTCAAGCACACACTCCTTGTGTTGGCTTCACAATGTTTCCAATAATCTGTCGTGCACTCCTTCCTCTAGCCTAAAAGAACCCATAACTCTTAGAAAATTCACAAAGATAGAGAATTATATCTTCTTCCTGCAGATGAAACCTATACATACATCTACAACATATAAAGACACACAGACAACATTCATAAGAATTCAGGAAACCATGAACAAAGGCATAGAAAACTCATAGGATCGAAAAATTGCTCTTTCTATTAATATTTGAATGTCAATTATGTTGGCCCTTGACCAAGTTTTGAGGAAACATTGATCGTGTTTGACCACTTTTAGGACTTCGATAGGTTGGTCGAAGATGGAGCGCCCAGGCGGAGCTGAGATCACAAGATCTCACTTGTTTTGCGGGCTTGTGGACTGAGAAAAGGGTTTACTAGGGTTTATGTAATGGGTTATGGGATGTCAGCCCATGGGTTTACCCATGCTTAGGCCTCTTTGTAAATGTATAAATAAGTAGTAGCTAAGCGATGTAAAAAGAAGTTACTAATTGGCTTAGTGCATGAGAAGTTGTTGGCTTTGTGCACAATATGTTGTAAGTAGAAGATTAGTGCAAGCATTGTAAGATATTGGTTGATTGTCTATGTGCATGATATGTTAGTAAGGCTATGTGCCTTGATCTGATTTTGGGAAGGTGGATCTAGTGCGTTGTGCATAGATCACCTGTCTAGTGCGAAGTTGGCTCTGTGGCTTTGTGCACAGGAGCATATGAATGTAAG
Source organism: Picea sitchensis (assembly GCA_010110895.2). NCBI lineage: Eukaryota > Viridiplantae > Streptophyta > Pinopsida > Pinales > Pinaceae > Picea > Picea sitchensis. Next base: position 4,205 of record SNQJ01S0309116.1, read on the forward strand.
AAGATTGAAGACTAATAAAGAAGAAGAAGAAGTTGGTGGACGTAGCCCCACACTGGGGTGAACCACGTATATCATGTGTCTTGATGTGCTTTGTGCAATGTTGTTTATGTGGTTACTTGCTTAGTGTTGTTATAATGTATGTTGAATGCATCTGATGTTGTTGCTTAGTGCTTAAAGATGATTGAATAATAGATCTGAGCTAATGCTATGTGCTAAGTGAATGGAAGTACTTGATCTTTATGGTTACTGCGTTGATGTGTAATAAGGGTTTAATATGTGATGTGAATGAGATTCAAGAAACTAATGCATATTGTTGTTTAAGTGCTCTGTTAAGTATTGTAATCACAGATTTGTGTCCTAGTCTGATTATAGACACCTGATTCCTACAACCCCCCCTGCCTCTACCTCGGGTGAGACTTCATCTGCTTCGCATGTGTTGCTGAAAGGGCCATTAGTTAGGGTTTTGTTGGTGCGTTGTTGAACCGTTGAACCCTGGGTCTGCCCCTATGCCAACAAATGGTTTTGTTTCTGAGACCTGAAACTGTGATTGTTGGGAACTGAAGAAAACAAAAATCTTTGGGCGTAGATCTGTTGTTGTAGTGCGTAGTATTCTACTTAACTTGCAAAGCTATGTGCTAAGAAAGAAACCATATCTAAAGAAAAGAGGTAAGATCTTAAAGCTTCCTGCTCTAGTAAAGGTAAGATAAGTGGATTTTTTTTCTTTGAAAGCATGAATCTAGGTATGTTTGATAGATTTTGTCCTAGTCTGAAAGCTAGGGCACAGTTAGAAGAAAGAGTTGATCAGAATAAATTTGATAGAAATAGAGAAAAATATGTTATTCCTATGCATAGAAAGAATTTTTGGACTAATAAGGGGATGCAACAACCTAGAATTTTTTTTTGCAGATTGTAGATCTAGCACTATGATCCCAGTGCGCAGTACATGAAAGGCTAGGGCTCATTTAAAAGAAAGAGAGGAATAACATTGTGTTATAATTGCAGAAGATCGGGACATCTTGCTAAGGAATGCCCTGGTACATGTTCTATTTATCTTTTTTGTAAAGTTATTGGTCATGAGGTTGAGGATTTCCCAAGAATGATTGCTAAAATTGAAAATATGAACATGAGAGAAGAAAACTATAAATAAGATCAAGAGACTAAGGATATGTTAGAAAATCAGAAAGAGAAAGAATCAGAAAAATCTCAGACTATGTTAGTACAGTTAAAAGAAGCAATGGATAACCACAAGGATGTCAATTTGTCAGAGATCTTGAAAGAAAAAAAACACATAGTCACAAGAATAGAATACTTGGACATAGACTGTGTATTGGATGAAGAAACACACGTGAACATTATGCCAGAAAGCACTTGGGAAATTTTGGGAAAGCCTGTTATGATACCTTCATTGGGAAGGATAGGCTTGTTTAAAGGAAAGATGATAACCCTATGTGGAAGAGTTACTAACATACCTATGATTGTTCATGAAACATCGACTGACGAAGAGTTTGAAGTCATTAAGTTTATTGAGAACAACGCCCATTTTCCACTTTTGTTAGGAAAGACTTGGATTGAGAAGGATCCGATCAAAAGGAAAGCAGAGGAGGAAGCCACAAAACAAAAAAAGAAAGAACTAAGGGACCTCATAACCAGAAAAATAGATTGACTGATAGAAGAACGAAAATTTGAGTCGAAGCATCGGAATGAAAGACAAGTAGTTGTCAAAGTTGAAAGAACACAAGAAGGTGTGAAGGACCTATTCATGCAAGAAGAAAGTATGTCCACCCAAGACATAGTAAGCAAAGAGGTATTACCTTTGAACCCTTTGAAAGAACATCAACAGTGTGAAGTCACTATGCTACGAAAAGATAAGAATAAGAATAGTAAGAGGAATCCAGAGACTTAGATCACAGGCAAGAAAGCAAGAAAAATCAGTAAGAAGAAAGCCAAGCTAGAAAAACTACAGGAAGTTCCAGAAAAGACTTTGTAGGAGGCAGATCTACAGAAGTTAAACCTCACCGGAATAGCAGAACCATGCAGAATGGGACTTTGCCACGGTGAAGCTATATGACCGTTGGAGGCACCCCGACCATTAGAATAATGCTCTGGAACGGCTAGAAACACAGTTATTGACGGAAAGACCATTGAGACTACGCCATAACAGACTGGTTTGTTCCCTTGGTCACCCAGGTTGAGCATGATGGACAAAATAGCGTGAAGAAAAAGAAGAAAAAGGAGGAAGTGTAAAACATAGAAACTGATGACGAGGACAACGCCTTAGAGGAAAGTAGGCCTGACTCACCCGCAAGAAGAGGAGGAGACGAAGTGAATCCAACATAAGGAGGGGAAGAAGGAGAAAAGAAATAAAAAGGTGAAGTTACACCACCGAAGGATCCCCCTATAGAGGCTGAAACATCAAAGAAAAGGAAGGTTTCTCTGCAAAAACCCTCAACAAGAAAGAAGACCCACACCAATAATCCTCAGTCGAAGAACATACTCACAGAGGACAATGTCAATCTAATCATCGCAGCCATGGAGGATGCTTCAGAGGATATATTGCAGAGACATGGAGCAAAGCAGGAGACACTGTATGAAAGAATAGAGAAAGAGCTTAAAGACATACGACAAGCCATCCATTCGAGCCACGCAGTACCTACTGCGCTTCCTTCGTCGAAGATTGCAGACTTGGGGGATGCGCCCACCAAATTACGAAGACTAGCAGATGCAATAGAGGCCCAACTTCATAGAGTCCATGAAGAAAAGGAGAAGACTACAGAAGCCTTGAAGCAAGAAAAGGAGGAGATCGTGGATAAACTACGAGTTGCACAGTCTTGCATAACCACCTACGAGAAGGAGAAAGATGAAATTCAGGCGATGTTCGAGGAGGAAAAAACAAAGATACAAAAAGAAAAAGACCAGTTTCTCATAGAGCAGATTGCAGTCAAAGAGACAATGAATACAACACTTTGCTCTATGTCGGGCTTGACACGGGAGGAAGAAGAGTCAACCGAGATGCAAGTGGGGAAGCTCGTTGAGTCCATTCAGCAGCTTCAAGCACGGATAATGAAGTTAGAACTTCAAGTAGTGTTGAGCACTCTGCAAGAAGTGCAGGATTAGAGGGAGGAAGCTGCTAGGAGCGCAGTTGGAAGGATTAGGGCACTCACCTTAGAATTTAAGCAATTAAGTAATCGTAGTGCGCAGACCTACGAACGCCTCGCAGAGGATTTGGAGTTGAGGAAACTGCAAGCACAACTTCAGGAGGCGCAACAACAAGCATCCACCATTCAAGCATAGATGAAATCACTCAATGCAGTTGAGAAAATGAAGATATCACAGGAACAATGCGTAGTCCAGCAACAAATTACTGCCATCCAGAGAAAATTCATGGAAGTTACACAGAGACTACAGTCGGTGTAGGATGAAGCCTGTACAATTTTTGAAGAGATTGAAGGACAAGACTCGCAGCTAGCCAAGTGGTTGCGACAGTGGAACAACGCTTGGAAGGGCCTGTTACAAAACAAGTGATTCAAGAGTTCGCCGAGCAAGAGGCTCCGACAAAGAAGCAAGTCGAGGTAGCTCGAGCTAAGCTCGAGGCCTTCGAAATAGTGTTGCCCAGATCTGAGTGACTTGGGACGAGTCACATGTTAGTGTTGGGGGCATGTTGGCCCTTGACCAAGTTTTGAGGAAACATTGGTCGTGTTTGACCACTTTTAGGATTTCGACAGGCTGGTCGAAGATGGAGTGCCCAGGCGAAGCTGAGATCATGGGATCTCGCTTGTTTTGCGGGCTTGTGGACCAAGAAAAGGGTTTACTAGGGTTAATGTAATGGGTTATGGGATGTCGGCCCATGGGTTTACCCATGCTTAGGCCTCTTTGTAAATGTATAAATAAGTAGTAGCTAAGCGATGTAAAAAGGAGTTACTGATTGGCTTAGTGCATGAGAAGTTGTTGGCTTTGTGCACAATATGTTGTAAGTAGAATATTAGTGCAAGCAATGTAAGAGATTGGTTGATTGGCTATGTGCACGATATGTTAGTAAGGCTCTGTTCTAGTAAGGAGTTGGCTCTGTGCCTTGACCTGATTTTGGGAAGGTGGATCTAGTGCGTTGTGTGCAAATCACCTGTCTAGTGTGAAGTTGGCTCTGTGGCTTTGTGTAGATGAACAAATGAATGTAAGAAGATTGAAGACTAATAAAGAAGAAGAAGAAGTTGGTGGACATATCCCCACACTAGGGTGAACCATGTATATCTTTTGTCTTGATGTGCTTTGTGCAATGTTGTTTATGTGGTTACTTGCTTAGTGTTGTTGTTATAATGTATGTTGAATGCATATGATGTTATTTCTTAATGCTTAAAGATGATTGAATGTTAGATCTGAGCTAATTCTATGTGCTAAGTGAGTGGAAGTACTTGATCTTTATGGTTACTGCGTTGATTTGTAATAAGGGTTTAATCTGCGATGTGAATGAGATTCAAGAAACTAATGCATATTGTTGTTTAAGTGATATGTTAAGTATTGTAATCACAGATCTGTGTCCTAGCCTGGTTGTAGACACTTGAATCCTGCAACTCCCCTTGTCTCTACCTCGAGTGAGACTTCATCTGCTTCACAAGTGTTACCGAAATGGTCGGTAGTTAGGGTTTTGTTGGTGCGTTGAACCATGGGTCTATCCCTGTGCCAACGAATTACAATGTGTACAAAGCTTCAGATTGGAACAAAGTCTTAGCTCTATTTTCCTCTCTTGAGATCTCTCTCAGGATCCACACTCCTCCTCTAACTAACTAATGAAAAATTGATACAAAGATATTTTTACAAAAGAGGGGCTCTTTGAGCCTTCCCTCCAAGTTACCTACCTTCATTAAATTTTATTAAATGCATATTTACATTTTCAGATCTGAGGCCAAGCTCAAGATCTGTACAACTCAAGCCTATTAAAGGAAATTCTATCCACAACCTGTACAAAGCCCAACTTGGCTTTACTCTAGCCTTACATCCTTTAATTACAATTAAATACATTGAATTTTTAAATTCAAGGGAAAAATGAGAGGGTTGGTGCCTCTCTCCCTTTCTTGAATGCGCGTTGATGTGTTGGATTGTTGGTGCATGCTAAGGTGGAAATATGCTCTTGCATCACAATACAATAGCGAAAGATCATCCAATAAGTAAAATCCTCAGTAAAAGTAAAAATAAACCCTTTCCCATTACATTTTCCCCAATTTATATCATTCCCTTGGTTGTTTCTTGATTCCGCTTCTATGGTTCCTTGATTCCGATTTGTATTTTTCATGTGCTCGAAGCTTCTAGACCTTTTTGCCTATTTCTACAACTGGAATCTGATCTGTATTTACTGCTAGCATGTTGAGGTGCTCTATTTTCCCACAAAACTTTTATGCTTCCGCAAAACTGGGTGGTCTTCAAAATGAAGGGCCCAACAACTTCTACACTTCAAAATAATTGGGCCACCCAACTTATAACTGGAGTGATGTCCATGTAGGTCTTCTAGAGAGAGACTAGTAGTTTGCATGGGGACATGCAACTATCTTAGGAAGGGGGAGATGTCAGGACCTTTATATGGTATATTTTATGCCTGAATTCACCTCTCTTTACCCTATTTCCACTTCACTTATACAACCATTTGTCAGTCATTTAACTATTTTACGATGAATTGGATCTTAGATTTAACAAAATATAATTTGTTTTTTTTCTATGAAATAAAATATGATGTTTTATGAAAGTTGCTTTCATTTTTAATATATGTGCCTAACCTAAGTTATGAATTGTGGTCTCTTTCCTCATGCAAATAATAAAATATCCAGGAATTATAA
>SNQJ01S0309117.1:0-10026 GCA_010110895.2 Picea sitchensis
CTAACGTGGGTATAAATTTAGGGAGAAGTGCATTATTTTGCATGTGTTGTAAAGAAATATTGTTTTTAGGTTTGATGCATTTTCATATGGTGCTGGCGATTTTTTAGTTGGTGCATTATAGTCTCTTCCATCTTTTTTTTTTCATTTAATTATAGAATAAGCCACTATATTTCAGAAAGAGATGCATTTTCAATCTTTTTCGGATGATTTTTATATGAACATATGGTCACACTCTATGCAACAATGTCTTTCACACCTCTGCACTTGGTATATTAATATTGTTTGAATATCCAACACTGTGTATTTTCAATGCTTATGAGGATAATGCATGTCAGTTATCATCGTGCAATTCCATACCTCTGCATGAGAAATTGTGATAGGGGATGTAATTTGGACAATATCCCAATCATTTATGAGATGTTTATTTTGTCATATTTACAAGGAGAGGGAAACTATTTAGAGCTACTCGCATGTAAATGCAACACTTTTTATGGGTTGGTTAGTGATTTTTGTTTATAATTATGTGTATTCTAGATATAATTTTTTTTGGGAAAGGAAATTTTAGTTAACATGCCTTATCTACTAGGGCTTAAAGAAATTTGTGCTCGGCGTTATATTTATATTTTGAAAATTTCCTAGTCAAACACATTTTTTACTTTATATTTTTTTTCTATTGTGTTAAGGATTTTGATATGCCCATATATTCAAATTCAACATAGATTTTTGTTACATTCCTCCTCCCCATGCACAAGTATGTCACGTGCATAGGAGACACTTGGTATAGTTTGAAGCATTACATGGAACATGTATGTGTGCTTCTACATGTCCACATTTGGAACAATTCCACGAGATGAGTTGTGACAAGCTAGCTAATTTGGAGGATAGTGGTGTCATTTATTGTGTGATGATTTTCTTGGTTTTAGCAATAGATAGAAAGGATTTAGAAGTTATGCAAAGTAGATGTCCTACATTTTCTATGGACATCATAGTGGTTTCTATTTATGGTGACCCATGTTTCAAAATTTATTCATGCATATGGAAAAAATATTTAAGTAAATATTGTTTATGCATTTTTCTTCGAATCAATTTGAGCTTTCTAATTTATTTATGTTCTATAAATCTCATAGCGAAGTTCATTTATATGTAGATATAAACAAATCAATCACAAAAAATCATTATTTGACACTCAAAGAGGTAAATAGAATGGTCATTTACATCTCTGGCCATCAAAAACCAGCACAACGTCTACAAGTTTCCAATCCTTAAAAAAAATAAAAAATTATACTATAATCATAGAAATGCAAGGACATCAATATGTCCCTCGTCTCTTTGAAAATATATTGATTCAATGACATCCAATAATCATAGCTCATAAGATAATTAAGAAGCACATTTCTAGAAATCATAACATGCATAATAACATGGATAATGATTTGTCAAAAGTTATAAACACTATGTGTAACCATTCTAGAGATTTCATATGTTATTAACAATAAATAAAACCCATCATTAGTCAAATTGAAAAATGCATGTCTTCATTAAATTATCAAAAACACTAGAGCTCCAGAATATTTCTTCTTGGAAGCAATAAATTCTAGTAGAAACTAAACCTTGGTATATTTCTTAACCCTAGTAAGTATAGGCATAATATTTAATGTTATGCATAAAACCATTTTCATGTTCAACCTAATACAATTAGAATGAGAAAATTTGACCTCCATTTCTCATGAATCAATGAATTGTACGAAAATAATGATCCCTACTATGCTAGAAAAATTTGGCCTTTTTAGTAGAGAATGGACCATATTTTGTGAATATCATGTAATATTTAAACGAAAAAACAGGGAAAAATGGATATGTTGTTTCTACATGTTCAATATTACAACATTTTATATCATATATTATATAAATTATCTTAAATATTATAATACAAAAATTGCACCCCATGAGCCTTTTAATTAGGTTAATTTCACCCATGGACTAAATATTATCCCTAAAATTTTCTCTACATACAACTACTTCTATGGATTTTTTTATGCTAAATACAGTCTCACACAAGTACATATTATTTACATGTATTCCACAGACATAGTAACATGTGCATCACACAACAACTTGAAGTTGCACTTTACGAATTCTCCCAATAACAAACACTTGTTTTGGATACAATATCATAATCAACTCTTGTTAGACTCCTGTCATAAAATTTTGTCTCATCCTAGTTACAGTATAATTTCATAAAGGAGGTATATGCTACAATACTTGGAATATCCTACTCAACTCACTTAAAGCTCACGAAGAAAAATATTAACTGAGTCTACATGTTCAAGGATTTTAACATACCCAACACCCATGTTGAGTCTTGCCACTACGGAAAACAACTTAGCCTGCTAGAAGAAAATTCAAAAAAAAACCCCATACATATAAAAAAAAACAACGTGGCAACACACCCATAAGAAAATTACAACAAAACAATATGATTATTTACCCATTCATCTACAACATTTATAAAAACATAAATGCACCCAACAAGCACATAACAAACTTACAACATTCAATAATCATTTACACAGTGGAATAATCATAATAAAACAACAGAGCAATTATATGTTTATAAATACAATCCAATTCGTTGGATACGAAGGATGAACCTACTAGCCATATGAATTTTTGTTATGAGTATCAACACAGGCCACCCTTGAGCTGAGGTTATGAGTCCACAAGGAGATCCATCACTCTCACTATCCACTCTCAAAACACAACAACCACAAACCCAGGTTCTAAACTCCAACAGTAGTTCAAATCCACCAACTGTCTTCCCCATAACCTGCACAACCCAAGGAATGTACCCCCTTCATTGATCTCAGTCCCTTGGCATGTACCATTCATTTATTAGGGATTCCAATGCACTAGGTTGGCACAGAGCCTCTCAGGTAGGGACTTGAGGAGCTCACAACTTCTTTGGGACTATTCACATTAGCCTTCACAAGACTCTTGAGCCATTTTCTTAATAAGAAACTCAATACAGGCTTACATCCTTTCTTACATGAATACGAGCCTCCTTTCCAACATAACACATATTCAAACAATGACTACTTTCAAGAGTATCACTGTCGGTGCTCTTCCTAGGAATCTATCAAACAAGAAGGGTACAATTATGCCTAAATAGACATGTACATACATACCCTACAAGAACACAACTTTAAGGTTATGTCTGACACATCATTTCTTAGATGTATATGTCATTTACATCATGAAATCATTCTTTGTTTATCACTCCAAATATGGAGTTTCATAAGTACAAATATTAATACATATGCCATTGCAACACCATCATGTTTTTGTATTAACTCAAGAGAAATGACATGTAGAATATTTTCAACGAAAAAAAGCATCTAATAATATTACCATACACTTCTTGTAGATCAATCACGCAATTGCATTCCCATAAGCTACCTCCAATAACCTTTATTTCAGATAGTGTAAGGCTTTCTAGTGAACAATATATTGTCTATTCATTATGTATTCAACCATACAATTATTCCTCTCAGATATGACAATGTCACAACAAATTTAGCACAATTGTTAGCAGACAAGATCAATTCAATAAGAAAAAAATAAAAAACATTCACCATGGAAATTACTCTAACTTTGTGCTTCTTCATGGGCTATTTTTTGTAGAGAACAACAATCTCCAATTCATTCTCTCATTGCAACCTACAGACACATGCTATGCATAATGCCCCATGTAGAAACCCTCTTTGCAAAAACTTGTTGACCTCCTAAGACGAGTGCACATGCATTCAATGCAAATTTGATATCCTTAAATAACCATATTTCTCACTCACCAAATCAAGATGCACAACACCACAACACCACCACTAAGAAAACCTCCATATATTTTTTATTACATGATTCACCCCACCTTTAGATAATTGTAAAGGTGGAAGCACAATCTAAAAGATTGAGTCTCATAGCAATTATTAAAAATCTACATAATAATTAGTAGAATAAAACACCTAAACTAACCCAATAGATAAATCAACATACACATACACATCCATAAAGTAAAACATCCACTATCACAATCATTAATGATAAAAAAAACTCTAGTGAAACTCCAAACATTGTGATAGATTTCTCACTATCAAAATAAATATTAATTATTCTCACGTATTCAACTACTTACATGTACGTTTAGTCTAAACATAGTCTCACACCACTATGGTTCACTAATTAGGCAATAAGTTACCACGTCCATTCTTCATATTAAGTGTTTTAAAATTACTCAAAAGTAATAGAAGGTGAGGGGTATTTTAATATGCCTATGAATACAGGTATCGAGGAGTGCGTTTTAATTTATCGATGAACATGGTTATAGTTGTTTATGAAAACAATGAATAGAGGAAACATGAAAAAACTAACTTAAGCATGTTTTGTCGTTTTAATTTATCAATGAACATGGTTATAGTTGTTTATGAATACAATGAATAGAGTAAACATGGAAAAACTAACTTAAGCATGTTTTGTCTATGAAAAATAATAGGATTTTTAAAATTAAAAAATATAGATATGATTTTAAAAATGAATAATATATTCACAACAACATGTTCAAGATTAAAATAAATAAATAAACATAAATATATATGATATTAGTGTAAATTTAACAAATTATTATGTAATTAAAAATATATTTTACATAGTTGTATGAAAATTGTTCTCTATATTCTCAGTATTTATGATTTTAGGAGTTTTGGAACTGGAATTTAGGACACAGTTTTTTAAATAGAAATTTTTAAATTAAAATTGTATTAAATTAAAATGTAAATATTTTATTCTATTATTATAAATACATAATTTATTAGTAATATTTTTATTATATTTATTTAAAATATCACTATAAAAAAATTCTAATTTACACTAAATATTATTTTAAAAAATGTTTAAGTAAAAACACTTAATACTCATTTTATAGTTGTGAATATGAAAAACTTGTAATGCATGTATCTTTTCCTTCAAGCCTAACATAAACAAGAAAGTGGAATAAATCAATACCCTATCCATGGGAGGGCATTTTCTCCTTGTTGCTATCAACCAACCATATCATTTACTTTTATTGTATTTTTCATATTACAAAAATACTATTATTTAGCTTTTTCCAATTAAAACAAGAATAATGCTTCAAATTTATAAAGATGTTTGAAGTTTATATATGTAAAGTTCAATTTTAAAAAGATGTTAAAATTTTATATATGTGTTTTCTAGTTTGTTTCTCATTTTCTAATAAGAGCTATAGAATCAACTTTAGTTCTACTGAACTAACATTGTTCTCGATTGATGTTCAATTTTATTGAAATAAGATTTGAAATATATCATTATCTCCATACCTTGTAATCTAAAATATCATTGTAACCTAAAATATATTTTATATTTTTTAAAATACAATTTGGAGAAAAATTCTAGTCATTCCAAACACTCATATTCACATTATTAAGATTCCCACATTCTAGAAACTCGCATAACATAAATACAAAAAAAAAATAATTAAAAAAAAGATATTAAAAATATTTCTTAAAATTACTAACCAAGATATTATACTCTACTACAAATATACTTTACAGATACAACCATTATCTCATACATATCCAAAATACACTTAATAACATATATATTACTAACAAAGATACAATACTTTGCTATATATATATATACTTTATAAACCTTACTATCTCATAAGTATCCAAAATACACTTTTATATATATATATATATATATAACATAAGAAGTGGAAAACACATTTGAAACGAACATTACCATTTGGTTAGATGGTAATGACCATGAACACATCCAAATCCACCCGTCATACAAATGGCGGTAGCACTAGAAATTCCCATCCCCGTCGTTATCCCACTCAATCTATTAAAAATACATGATTATGATTATTATTATATTTTCTGGTGAAACAAGTTATGACAAATTCCCTGCCAATAGTAATCGGTAGAGTTTGATCATTTATTAATTTTGTTTACTCTTAAACTTTTACCTAAAGTTTTTTTTAAGATTACTTATTAAAATTAATTTTATAAAATTATAATAATAATTTTAAATTTATATATATTCAAAATTTTATTAGATAAAATGTTTTAATGTCACTTATATTATTAATATTTGTTAGTGTTTAAAAAATCATTTAGAAATAAAAAAAAATGGAAATTTGATACATACCTTACTTATTTAATTCCACACACTGACATATTTAATACTGGTCGTATGACATATTTAATACCGTTCAATGATCTAGTTAATACATTGGAGTGGGAAGCCATGTCATCGTGAACCGTGAACCTTCATTGCATTACATGCATGTTGACACGAACTTGCACTGCATCACAATTGGCATCGTAAATTTGTGCAATAATCGCACCTTAGGAAAGAGGATCACTCATTCTATTCTAAAACAGTCAAATTCTTGGGCTTTCACCTGTTGTTCATTAGCTCTCCGCAATTACTCAAACGAGGGGTGGGAGGAATAACATGGAGGTTGGAGATTTACAACAACGGGGGGTCATATATTTACAGCAACGAGAGGACAAAGATGTCAGAGAAATATTTACAACAACTCTCTGTAAACTAGAGGGTAAGTGACGAGGAACCTGAAACTTAACAACAAACACCCAAACCAGGTCCGAGAGGACGAAGATGGAGGATGCAGATTAAGGACAAACTCTCTGGAAACTTGAGGTAAACTGAGAAAGAACTAGTAAATTAGTCGCGAACACGACGAACCCTGTAAAAGAGTCAATGAAAATGGACGCTTGCATCCCAAGAAGCAGCATGAAGCTAGAATCCAAGTCTGAGCATGCCATTTAAGTGATTTTGTGCATGCCATCATTCACCCACATTTACCCTAGCATAGATGTATTTTCTGATTTCCCAATAAGTAATTGATTTGGGCATGGACAAGAAGAAGTACTATGGTTGGCTTGTGGGGAAGCTAGGATGTCCAACAGGATATTGGTCATGAAACAATTGATAATAATATTAATAATAATTAATGGAGTAACAAGAAGATATTAGCCAGGAAACAATTGATAATAATAATAATAATAAATGGAGTAACAACTTTAAGAATAGAGCAAAAACCTACTAGCCTTGAAAACCATAGGTACACATTTTCCCGGCTTGAGTGCTCAATTGATGGCTGGAGTGGGAATTGTTGTTATCATTGCGACATGCATAGTAGACGGGACAAGTGGCATATTCGATTTATGGAAAACCTTTGTAACATATGAAAGATTTGCGGAGCTTCAACAAAAGGGATTTATCGGTACTCATATATTCGATTTATGGCAAACCTTTGTAACATATGAACGATTTGTGGGGCTTCAACAAAAGGGATATATCGGTACTCATATAGGTGTAGTTCAACTTGTATAGATTGTTGTACATGTTACTGATGCTTCCCACTCAATTGGAGGGCATATTTCCGTGTGCTTCAAAAAATCCATTAGTTGAAGCAGATAAGTCAATAGTAGTTGTGGTGTATCATTAACACCAACACCTCTCTCAACATCCCTTTTCTTGCTTAAGCAACATTGTTTTCCAAGAAGACGGGAACAAACACAAGCTAACACTATCTGGGAAGATGGTGAACCTCACCTTGTGAAGTGGGGCCTATATATTTGACATAGTGGGTTGTTTAACAAATTTCACTTTGTTAAGGTCTAGGTGTACCTTCCATGTGTTAAAAAATCTAATCATAGTTGGTTGGTTTATGTAATTGTTATACAATTACATGACAATTATGGTATTTTTGTATTATATATGTACTTCTATGTACATGATTATTTGCTCATTAATGATTATAGAGAATGTATTTTATGTCAATATTCTATTTATCTCTATTCATCATGGTTTCATCATTCCTTTAGTTAATTTTTCTTCATTATGAATCTAACGGTGGTATCAAAGCAATGTACGATACCTATGAGCCCATGGAAAAATAATTTAAATCTCTGCATGTTTTTTATCAATGGAATTTGGTAACGATATGTGGTGATTGAGTGAAGAGTTGCATGATGAATGTATAAAATATATGGAGTTCCCATAATGAAATTGAAGAAGGAATACATGGGATGATGAATTTATAACTACAACCGTCGAATGAGACTTCGAATTGCATGAGTCGTGAAAGATGCACCAATACAATGAAGTGGGAAATATTTTGAATATGATTGAAGTTAGTGTGAAAAACTGTAGAGTTGGACCTCCAATAACCAAGATCAATGATTTGTTACTTGAAGGTATGGTTGTCCGTGTGCTTGGTGCAGCTTTGAATTTTCTGTAAATCTATTATTTTCAAATCGATGGTAGAAGGATGACAAAACAAAGTCATAGCATACAAACCCTTAGCAATACCGTTCTCTCTACCCACGATTTGGTATTGAAATAAGTTTTAAAAAAAAAGGTGGAAACAAGATATTTGATTTATCTCTGCAACGTTTGTTTACAACTCCAACTTGCGACCTTGGTGAAAAGATTGGTCACAGACTCCATTATCTCAAACATCAATCACTTAAAATATATTATAGTGTCTTTACTTTAACTTTCTATTAATATTTTTATATTCTTGAGGACATAATTTTTGCATGTGAAAGAGAAGAACCACTAGTAACAATCCAACATTTTTCTTTGTGTTTAAAAGAACCCATCCCGATTTGTTTGAAAGGAGATAGAGTGGGTCTAAAGTAGGCCATATTGGGTACTCGAAACCCAAATAATCCTATCTGATTTTGAAGGAATCCAGTACATTAAAGAATCAAATTCAGCTCTATTATCTATGATTTGTAGATTTGCTTTTGTAAATGCAATGCAATTGAGAAGGGTTCTTTTGCTAACATAAGTAAGATTAGTAGGTAAAGTGAAGAGAATTAAGACAAAGGTGGTGTTGTGCTTATAATAAGTATGACCTTTTATGTAATTGAGATAAAAGAGGTTATCAAATATTTTATAGAGGGTTCCCTTTTTGTAATGAAGTTATATGGTGGTTGTAAAGGTGTTATAAGGGATCTAACAAATTGCATTTACAAAATTGTATTGGTGTTATTGTTTAAGTTGTAGACTTAACCAAAATTGAATAAAGGGGTCTTAGGATCTTAGGATATTTATGTGTGTGTCGTAGTCAATTCTTAAGTCTTACAACTCTTCATAATAATGAGAGTTGAAGAAATATTTAGACTACTACTCTCCTTAATCAACTCAAATCCAAAATCTACAATTTCAACTAACAAAAGCACTCTTTCTACAATACTCACATGTTTATAAGTTATGCATAAGAAGATTGATATGTTCAAACTTCAAAACGAAATGTTATCTAATGTCAGTTAAATCTCTGTCGACAACAATAATGTGATTTCAACAAACAAAATGACATCAAGGATGAAAATAATGAAGACGCTTAGTTGAATAGTGATGACACTCATAAACATGAAGATGAGTTGGATGAAGTCCCTATGTCAGAGAAAGTTGGGGATAAATGTGACGAAGAAATTATAATTGTTCGACCATGGGAAGAATTATTCTTTAAACACAATTGATATGACTCACATATGAAAAGGATGTTGACAACCTTTTTCATATTTCTAATTATTGCAAACCTGTTGACTTTGTCAGCGGAGGTTTTTTGAACGATGATAAGAAGACAGAGCTTAACAATATTGGTAAGGAACAGGTACCAAATATTGTTGTTGATGAAGTTGCTATGGATATTCTAGATTTCTATGATCATGCTAATCGGTCAGATAAAGAACCCATATAGTGCAAACACTATCACCTGTTTGGCCATGATAAGTCAAACTATTTTGATCTTCACCCATACAAATTTTGTGGGAAGACAAATCACCTCTCAGTAAGGTGTTAGAAGATAAAGAAGAAACATATTCATTTTGAATGGATAGGGAAATGGCGTTGGAGTTTGGAATCCAATTTATTGGATCATTATTATCGACAGATTTATACACAAGTACA
>SNQJ01S0309118.1:0-10026 GCA_010110895.2 Picea sitchensis
TCCTCTTAGATGGTTGTATTACGATGTGAAGTTGATGGTCACTAAGTAATACAAGTTATAGTTTGTGATTTCTTCTAAGTTTGTGGTGACATTGAAGTCTATACATGTAGGATAGAGATGCAATTATCTTAATTTATGCCAATAAATATAGATTAAAGAAGGATCACAAACCTTGTTTGATTAGTTCATAGAAAAACAAGGAGGAGACTTCATCAATGCCACGTATAAGAAAAAAATATCAATTAATGCTAGTAAGAAGCCTACTTTAATGGTTGTCAAGTCCAAGACAAAATTCATACCTAAAACGATGGAGCATCTTAATAGAATATGAATAGAAACAATATTTCTATAACCTCTTGGTACAACAAATACGTATTTCTTAAGCTAAAAAACTTGCCTCTAAAAGATCGACCCAACATGAGATTAACTCATGTTTATCAACATTACCTAATATGAGAATGTACACATCCTCGCTAATTGAAAGTGAGGAAATTAAAAAATAAAAATAAAAAGGTGCAAGAACTCTCATTATAAGGAGTGATTAAATTTGATGTATCCCCTTCTAATTCAACAATCTCATTAGTATTGAAGATGGATAGAACTTTGCAAATGTATGCATAGATCTTTCAAAATATTATAGCCCAATGGTAATCATTTGAATCGTTTGAATGGGATATCTATAATACATTAGTTTTAGGTATTATGAGTATCTAGTTGTCTATTGAAATTAATGTTGATGCCATTGGATATATGATGGGAGTAGTGTTAGTGCAATAAGGAAGGTGGATAGCTTATCAGTCAAAGACGTTTACCAGTGCAATTGTGATCTTCCTTGAAAATGTCATAGAGTTGTATGCCTTGTCCGAAAATGAAGCATCAGAGGCATTATTTGTGGAAAAAAACAATTATCCCCTTAGATCATAAGCCTTTGTAGTTTGTGCAAGCCAAACCCAAGTTTTAGCAAAGTTGACATTTCAAGTAACACTTGAACATGTTGATTGGTATAGGAAAGGTATACAAATTGTATAGCTAAATTTCTTTATATGCCTCATATTTCATCTTTGATCACTTTAATGAAATCAAATCTCATGGGGTTAAGTTTTCAAGAAATTGTGGATCGTGAAAGGGAGAATGCTCCAAGTTGAGTTCTAATCCACAAAATTCTAAGCACACGACCAACATAACTAGGAGAGCCACATAAGCTTGAGATGTAGCCAATAAGTGCAATAGATATGTGGAAGTTTGACTATGCGTAGGACCATTCATAGAGGCACAAATCCATGAGAACATTGCAACACTACAAATCTTTGTATTCAAGATTTAAAGGTGTATAGCGTACCCAGCTGAGTGGATGGCAGTTGTACTTTTCTTGTTTTTTGTAGAGTCTTTTGTCATTGACCCTATAAGGCTATATACATGTACTTCTGATGTAAAAGGACAATTTATATTGTTTTGGTTGTTGTATTCTATTCCACCCCATTATTGTGAGGCTATGACCTATCAAATATTCTTTCCATTTGATGTATACATGTTTTGTTGTATAATGGTGATCAAGAAAGGTTTTGCTCATGTGATTTTTATGTTATGTTATATGGATGTTGCATTTATTATAGTTATGAATTACTATGAGTTTATTTTCTTCTATTGTTGATATAAATCATTAATAATATTTTTTTTAATGAGTTATGTGTCNAAAGGTGTATAGCGTACCCAGCTGAGTGGATGGCAGTTGTACTTTTCTTGTTTTTTGTAGAGTTTTTTGTCATTGACCCTATAAGGCTATATACATGTACTTCTGATGTAAAAGGACAATTTATATTGTTTTGGTTGTTGTATTCTATTCCACCCCATTATTGTGAGGCTATGACCTATCAAATATTCTTTCCATTTGATGTATACATGTTTTGTTGTATAATGGCAATCAAGAAAGGTTTTGCTCATGTGATTTTTATGTTATGTTATATGGATGTTGCATTTATTATAGTTATGAATTACTATGAGTTTATTTTCTTCTATTGTTGATATAAATCATTAATAATATTTTTTTTAATGAGTTATGTGTCCCCTCACATTTCCCTATTTTTTACTCTATCCTTAATGGAAACATCAATCATGACTTAGGTGAGACCTCTTTCCTTTGGAAGATTGAAAATGTCAACATATTAGACTACATTAGTCCTTTGTTAGACGCCTTTATGAAAAATGACCTAAAAAATGTTTCCATGGATGAGACCTTAATGGATGCATGGTGATGGAAATGTGGTGGAAATTGGTGAAAGTTGAGCTATAAGACTAGTTCAATATGAAATCCATGCTTTTTCTTGTTAGGAATGCATATATTTAGACTTGGAGATGGAAATATTTAAGCAACCATGTATTTTTGAAGAAGAACGTGAGATATCCTACACTAAATTGCCTATAGTTTTGCATGATGGCTAAAAAGATTGTTGGAGCAACATCAATGTACATATGTTGACTAGAATATTAAGCATTTGTTGAAATTACAAAGCTTTAAAGATGAGGTCATGGATGATTTAAACTTCTAGTTCAAAGTAGTGATTGAAGGTTATGCTTTAGAATTTTTTGTAGAGTACCATAAATATTTAACCAAAGCATTAGAAGAATTCAAAGAAGGGAATTACATAAGGTTGATTGACAAAATTATCGCCTGGATCAAGATGTTGCTCATGGAACGAGTTAATCCCCACGCTAGAGGGTGGGACTAATGGAGGATGTAAAAGTGAAGTTTTGTAGTAGACCTTGATAGATATAAGATAAAATATATCCATGAGCTTGAGAATAAACCTTTAAACTTCAATAATATCAAATGCATTCACACCATAAACAACACAAGAATATAGAGAAGAACCCTTAAGGTAGGGTAACACCATCAAATATTACTTATGGAAGGAATCACTCAACAAGCCATGCTTGCTACAAAACAATACATCCAACATTCAACATGTCCCAATACCATCATACTCGTGTATTTATACTTTCTCGTGAGTATTCCTTGCGGTTTATGCCAACTACCCCTTATTATTATATTATTTCCTCTTAACTACCTAGTGGGCCTATTTATTACCCATCAAGTACTAAGTGGGCCTACTCCATGATTATGGCCCCATTACATTCATTATCCCTTTGGGTACCTCCCTAGGTACCCCATGTTATCCCCCCCAAGTACATTACATTCCATCTCCCTTTGCATGTTTCTTCCCCCAAAAATGATAGGAAGCCATATAATATGACTTGTTAAGCAATGTAGTCAACCGGTACCATGCACGAGTAGCCATCCATCCTAGTGAAATGTGGACATGGGGTCCAACTATGGCCTTTAGTCCTCATTCTTGATTTTGGTATCTCCTTGGGATCCATGTCTTTGTTGTGCTACTCTGATATATCCATGTGTTGCTTTTTGTCCTCCATGTGCCTCTATACTAGTTTCCTTTCTGGTTCCATGTTGATCCATAGTAAGTTTGTTAATGCTCATGTCCTTTTCTTGATGACGATTATTTCTCCAGATGGTGTGGGTGGCGATATACAACAACCTTACCTATCGATTCCTCTTTCTTTGACTCTTCAACATGTGGTTCTTTTGAGTCACTTAGCTCCTTAGCTTCTTCTTCCTTTTTATGCCCTTCCTGAGGATTTTATTCATGTTCTTTTGTAAGCTCTTCTTCTAAATCAACCTCGAACTCTTCATCTAATGTGTTAGTAGTTAGTTTCCCTGCAAGGACTTCTTCATGTGCCTCATTGGGCCCTTCTTGTTTAATAAGAGAAATACCCTACAATGTAATTTTCTTTTTCATGTACGAAAGCTTCGAAAACTGCTTTTGCACATTAATATTAATTGTACCAACTAATTCTATCCAAGGATATCTCTAAACAATATCCACATCATCCATATCTATAACATAAAAATATGAATAGAACACATATTTTTCCATGGTAATCTTCAAATCTTTAAAAATTTGAACATTTTCACCCTCAACATGTGTGCTTTGAATATATTTTGTGGAAACTTGCAATCTTTTATCCAAGTTAACATTGATGAGATTATGCTTGCTACTAGGGTTAATATAAACAATGGTCTTCTTGTATTGAATACATCCATGAACTTGTAATATGAAGTTGTTACATGAAAATAAACTCATGTGGATATTATTATCCTTCTTCTTGGCATGATACCATCTATCTATGTATAGTTTCTCATATTCCTCATCTGAAGTGCCTTTATGTCTTCATAGCTAAGTCCATCCAACCATATGTGAGCATCATCCTTTAAATTAACATGTAGATCTATTCTCCAAAATAGTGGATTTTTAGAATTCATCCATTTTACATATTCTTCAATACGAGAACCATCAAATCGCCTTGTAAAATACATCTTTCTTGTGAAAACTCAAAAAATAGAACTAGGATTTTAAAGAAAATCACTTGCTTTTCAATGGAGATCCTTTTTTCCTTCAAAAATCTACAAAAAGAAAAAAATCTCCCACTTTATGCCCCAAAAAGAGCTTTGATAGCACTTATAGTAGACCTTGATAGATATAAGATAAAATAAATCCTTGATCTTGAGAATAAATCCTTAAACTTCAGAAATATCAAATGCATTCACACCATAAATAACACAACAATATAAAGAAGAACCCTTAAGGTAGGGTGACACCATCAAATACTCCTGATGGAAGGAATCACTCCACGAGCCATGCTTTCTACAAAACAATATATCCAACATTCAACATGTCTTAAAACCATGATACTCATGTGTATTTGTACTTTCTCATGAGTATTCCTAGGGGTTTACGTTAACTTTCCCTTATTATTATAGTATTTTCTCTTAACTACCTAGTGGGCCTATGCATTACTCATCAACTACTAAGTGCTCTATTCCATGATTATGACCACATTACATTCATTATCCCCTTGGGTACCTCCCTAGGTACCCCATATTATTCTCCCTAGGTACATTACAAGTTCATGTGTCAAGAATCCTCAAATTTAATAGATGGTAGATGCAAAGAATATTCCAAGTGACCCTAATGAGTTTTTTCAAAGATGTGTAGCACTAAAATAAAACTAGTATAGAGATTAGATGAGGATTCCATCATGAGAGAGTACAACACCAAAGTCCATCCAGAATGTGAGATGATGAGATGGTTGCAAGAGTTGAGTAAAGTAGATTTGGCTAGCCCCGCAAAGTGTGAAAAAAGATTATGTGTTAGAGCAACTAACATAGGAGGTTGCACTAGAATGACTTGAGGGAATGTTGTAAGATCATAACTGAAGGAGCAATGGTCAGTAAGGGAATGTGAGTGCTCAGATAAACTACGTAGAGACATAAGAAGGGCCAACCATACCTGAAGATGTTGAGATCAAAGATGTTAGTAATAGTGTGTGAAATGTAGAGAATTATATGTTGGGAGATGTGTCATATAAGTGTGATGGATTTTGTGAGATGCGATAACATCAATAGGGAGTCAGGTCACCGAAATAGTGATGATGTTGTTCATTCCCTAGTTCCACCCCTCAATCCTTTTATTATTGGTGAAGTGCTCATAACATTTTTACGCATAGTGTGAGTGTTGTAGTTTTTAACAAACAATGTGTGCTTGTAACTATATCCATGAGTAGTGTTAGTGTTACTGTGGGAGGTGGATAGAGTTTGTCCACAGTTGCTTCTAGTAGTATTAAAATCACATTTGGAAGTCAAAACTTGGTTTCTCAGTCTGTTCCACTAGGATTTGTTTTGGTTCTAAGTACACAAACTACAAGTATTGTGAATCAACCCCTAGAGTTAGCATTGTAGTTACCTTTGTTATGTGACCATCGAGAAGAAGATGAGAAACAATATTGGTTCTTTTGTGATGCAATCTAGAGCACATGGGGAAAAAATAATGTTTTCAGGTTGGTGGAATTCCATACCACTCAAGGTGGGATGGGGTTGCACTGGTATATGAAGTGAAAAAAAGGTGTTATGTCAGGTCATGCACATACTCTTGATCAACCATGTCAAGAATTCATCAAGGAGTTTTGAAAACCAAAGTTTGAGTTGTAGAGTATTGTTGAGCTTAAAGAAATTAAGCAAATAGTTGGTGCATCAATTTGGGAATGTAATTAAAGGTTTTTCAACCTTATGAGTTGGATTAGTTAAACTATTTAGGATGTCTAGAATAAGGAAGGGTTTATCCATGCATTGTTACCTCATATGTGAAATATCTTACTACAATAATGCCTAGGCACTCAACTAGAGACATTAGAATTTTAATATGCCTTAAGTCAGCTAGAGGATTAATTGATGTTGTAGTTCTAGGAATGGCGCTTGGCATTGCATAGTTTTAGTAATTGCCTTGTCTGAACAAATTCAAGAATTGGCCAAGGGAAAGCAAGCAAGACAAGAGAGTCTATGGTGCATTATCTATAATGTATCTATGGAACAATTGCCCAATGGTTTAATAGTATACTTCCATCATGTTGCATCCCTTAGCTAGAAATATGAGGGTGGACATATCCAAGTTGTGTTAGGGTATGACCCATAACATTTATTGTTATTGCATAAGTACAAAAAATTCTGATCATCTTATACTGTGACTTTAGAATGATAAATGCTCACCGGATATAGGGATTCACATGTGTTGGAAGAGAGGTTTGAGAAGAATTTATTTTTGGTGGAATCTTTTGAAGGAGGAAATTGTATCCCAAATCAAAGTGAGGATAATCAGGAGGTATGGCCAATGAGAATCAACCTCCTATGTCATGTTTTAACTGCAATGAATTTACGCACATGTCGTGGAATTTCCCGCATATGCATTAGCCAAGGTGTGGGCATTATCAGACGTGAGGCATAATACTAAATATTTCCCTAGGATGATTGAAAAATAGGAAGCATGGGATTGGAGATAGAGTAGAGCTAACCTTGTAAAGCCTGAGTTTTCAGCCTTGGGACTTGTTGCCTCGAAAAGAGTAGGTACCAAAGTGAACATCATCTCTTGAGGGGGAGCTAAGACTAACACATACATTGATGCTTCACTGATAGGGAAAATCAAGAAATTTGGTCCTAGTGTCTTAAGTTTGATGTCAACATGCATAAGGAATAACTAGAAAATACTATTGAGGTGATGTAGGAAACCGTGAGAACTCAATATTTGGGATTGTTTAGCTTCATTTTGGCCACTAAGCCTAATAAGTATGTCATAGAACTAAGAATGTTTCTAGACTCTAGGTTCTACAAACGATGAAGCCCAAGATTGGTTGCAAACTTTTATTAAAATTTTGGATAATGAGGGGTCATCTACAAAATTGTGTGCATTATAAGTGCAGGTTTGGGATGTCCCTCGATAGATGTGGAAGAAGGCACTTTGTGATAAGTCAAGAAAAATAAAAGGTTTAGGAGAAAATTTATGCTGAATGCAATCATCAGTAAATACAAGGTATGAGATGTGATGCTACAATGGGGATCTGATGTTAATATGTTGCCTAAGAAATCTTGGGAGCTCATGGGATAATCAAAGTTGGTATATTCAATTATTCAGACTTTTCTCTTGAATTAGTCAAGAATCTATTATATTGGTTAGTTAGATAGTGTAGAAGTTAATTTGGATGGGATAAAGAGGGTACTTAGGCACATGATACATCATCACTTTGACTAGATGTTTGACATAGTGAGTCCAACATCAACTTGAGAATATACTACATAAACTACCACTAGGTTTATTTTCAAAAATATAGTGACAAGGTTTGTATGTTCATGGAGTATTAAAATCATCAAGGTAAGAACTTTGTCATTGAGGTCATTGATGCAATTATGAGGATATCTATGATACAAAATTGGAAGAGTATTCCCTACCATCTAGAGGCCAATGGTATTGTTGAGGCATTTAACAAGATTATGGAACATGGTTTGACAATGATCCATGTATTCCATTAGGATGATTGGTATGAGAGAATTCCTTTCGTTCTTTGGTGCTATCATATCACTTGCAAGTCTCTGATGAAGCATACACATTTAAAGTTGGTTACTGAAAGGAAGAAATCATGTCTCTAGAGTACGTTGTCCCTATTATGTGCATTGTTGTTGCTACACAAATGACTAAAGATGTCACACTTCAAGAGAGTCTCAACAACTTAGTGCAAATGGAGCAAGATTGATTCCTCATGTGTTTGGTCAAGAAATGGGTTCATAAGTCTATGTATACATTAGGCCCACTTCCAAAGACTTGGTATATGCATGAAAAGACCTATGACCAAACTAGGGACTTCAAGGGTCTATGGTCCCAGTTTTGTGCAACCTTTAGTCTTTCAAGGGCTACGATGTAGATCACCTAGGTGTTGCAAAAGGTAAAGAATTTTCTTTTCAAAGAAGGTCACAAGTTTGAAAGGGTTGACCCATACGTCAATGGGGAGCATTAAAATTTTCTCATATGTTAGAGGTAATAAGCCCCTTTTTCTATAAGTGAGTGAAGATGAAGAGAACCCCTACAAGGAGTTATGCCATCCACGATTTAATGAGTCTTAAAAAGATTGTGTTGTCTACAGTACAAGAGATTTGATTGCATCTAAGTATTATCATGAACTATTGAAGATGAAAAAAAATGAATGTCATCTTAGATGATGCACCAAAAAATGGTTTTTGCTGGGGTTATTGGGATGAGGCTATTGTTGCAAAATTTGTGGCTCTCCTAAAAGAATATCATGACTTGTTTCTATAAAACTTCACTGAAATGAGAGGTCTAGTTGGGGAACCCAATGAAATGAAAATTGAATTGAGGCCACATACAAAAATCATTAAGAAAAGGCCATACCATATGAATCCACACTATAAAGAGCAGGTGAAGGAGGAGACCAATAAAATGTTGACCGTTGGATTGATATTACAGGACAAAAACTATGAATGGATATAAGTTCCATTGTCATTGAGAATACAAAAACGAGAGGAATATGCATTTGTGTGGACTTCTATAGAGTGAATAAGGCATGCCTTCATGGTTCTTTTCCAGTGTCATTCAATGACGAAATCTTGGAAAGAATCACAGGGATTGAATCATGCTCTTTTATAGATGGATTCTCCATATATTACTAGGTCTAGATTGTAGAGTAAGATAAGATGAATACCACTTTTGCATTAAATGGGGGTCTTTTGAATACAATGTGGTGCCTTTTGGTCTAAATAATGCTTCGATGATGTTCTATTAGATTGTTATTGTTGCATTTTGTGATTATATTCATAATTTATTGAAAGTTTATCTTGATGATTAGATTGCGTATAGCTTGTTAAAATATCATCATGTTGCTTTGTTACGACTAAAGTTTGAAAGGTGAAAGCTAATCTAGCTTTCTTTAAATATAAAAAATGTATCTTTTGTGCTCTTTTTGGAGTGTTGCTTGGGTGTATTGTATGTGAGGAGGGTTTCATGGTATATCTTGCAAAGATAGTTGTCATTGTGTATCTACCACCACTGGAGAATGTGTCGATGTTATGGTCTACCCCTAGACGTACTGGATATTATTAGTGGTTTATCAAGAATTACATAGATATCATGGCATCAATGGAAGTATTGTTATGGAAGGATGTACCTTTCTTTGGATAGAATGCTACAACAAAGATTTTGACTAATTGAAAGGAAAAATGGTCACCACACCTATATGGTATTTCCAGACTGGGAAAATATCTTTCATTTGCATATGAATGTGTTGAGCATAGTAATTGGAAGTATGTTGGTTGATCAAGGTGAAGGTGTGATATATCATCTAGTGTATTTTTCCATCAGTAAATTATTTTGAGCATAATAAAGTTACACCATTATTGATGAGAAGGCAAGCTAGTTCTTGAAGGTTGGATCTCTAGATGGTTGTTGATGTTCTCAAATTTTGGTTTTGAAATTGTTTCCCAGCCTCGAAGGAATAATATCAAACTAAATCATCTTTTGAAAATATATTTTAGGAATGAGCTAGGGATGTCAAATGAATTGTCCAATGTTGAATTCTTTTGTGTGGAAGTTGTTCTTGATTATTTTGTTGAGATTG
>SNQJ01S0309125.1:0-10025 GCA_010110895.2 Picea sitchensis
TGACCAGCCTTGCAAAGGCCTCTTTGCACGGGATCGGCGGAGGAGGGGCCGACCCCCCACCCCCTGGCACCGCCATTGGGCCTCTCAGGCGACTCGCTCTTACAAAACCCTAGACTCGCACAGTCCGCCGTTTTGACATTGATGATGACTTGGTCTTTTGAGAGCTATAGTTAGTGATGGTAAATAAATAGTAAATATTAAATTGTAAAAAAAAAGGTAAAAAAAATATAAACAATTTAAATTTTGATTGTTGCATATTCTCGACATATTCTGACACATTCAATGTGTCGCAACACATTCAAAATGTCGGAAGTGTCGTGACATTTCCCTTCAAAAATTTCGGGCTAGTGAAAATGTCGGCGACATATCCGACATTTTCGAAATCTAGGCGATATATTCAACAGTGCTCTGGATGCAATGGAACAATCCTCTTAGCCCAGAAATATACGAAAATGACAGAAAATGGAGATGACGCAACTCGGTTTCACGATCTCGATCTACAACAGGAGCGGGTCTTCAAACAGGCTCTGATACCATGTTCGACAACACATGTATTCCAACAGAGGACGAACACCTTTAGTAACCACTCACACAATCAGATCAAAGATCAACACACTGATGTTTTGACGTGGTAAAACCCATACGGGAAAACATCCATGACACTAGCCAACGCGACCACTTGGAGCAGTTTATTAATGCAAGAGAAAAAGATTACAGAGATATTTTACAAGAGAGTTTCTCAGAATCGATCATCGACAAATGACCCTCCATGCTCTTTAAATAGAGATCATGGACCAATCAGGTGTTAAGCAACAGATCAATGGTTGTTAAGATCGAGGAGAATATGAACCGTCAGATCACTCTATGTCGGGAACATATCGTGACCATCGGATTTCCTAACTACAAATGCATACTAAAGAAACAAACTTTTACCTAACGACACATTAAACCAAGTAGATATTTGTTATCCCCACTTTTTAGGGATAACTAGGAGATCATGTCTCGAGGCCCACAGGTCCTAGACATGGAGTACTGAGAGCAGGATTGACCTGAGCATGGCCCTGGAGGGCCCACCTTTTCTTCATTCATCATCCTTGTCTTGTCAGCAGCAACAACATCCATCACCATTGGCTTGATCCTGTATCGGAAGAGGTTCTTGCTCCATGAGGTAATTGGTCCAGGTATCATGGTATGTGTCACTTTTGATCATTGAAACCTTTAAATATATGCATCTGATTCCTTTTATCTCTAACAACTACTTGGATCTTACATTAGCCCACTTGACCATGCTTGGGGAAATTGACAGGGTGCCCTAACAAGTCTGTGCCCATAGGTCTTGGTTTGCCACTGGGAGAATTTCTGAAAATCCATCGTCCGCTCCCATCATAGCACCACTATTTCATCTTATCTCCCGCTCATTTATTCCACTCCCCTTGTTCGGGCATTGGGTTGACCCATTTGTAGGATTGCACCTTATCTCGTGGGAAGAAGGGGCTAAAGGCCCAGAAGGTAAAAACAACTGGTAAAAGACAAAAGCCTAGAAATGAAACCTCGAGATGCTTCGCCCAGGGATCCCCGAGAAGGCAGTAAAAAGCCTCTCAGCAAGAAACAAGAGGGACACAGAAAATAACAAAACAAGACCTAGTCAGAGGATAGGGGGTCTCATCACGAGCCAACCTATTAGGTCCATGGGTACCTAACAGTATGACATTGCCACCATCTGGTTGCCACGCCAGGGCAGTGACCTTTGGTTCCATGGCCAAGGGAAAGGGGGTCTCATCACAAGCTAGCCTTCTCATCTCTGTGAAAGTACTTGTGGGTAAGCTGTCAACTTTGGTCACCATGCCAAGGCAGTGTCCTCTGGTTAGTTCTTGAACAAAAAAAAAAGGAAAATAAAAGAATAAAACAAGAATAAAAGAATAAAACAAGAATAAAAAGAATAAATGCAAGAATGAGCTTGGAAAAAATGCATCCATGACAAGTACAACTCGCCTTCTTCAAAGGCACCCACAGGTAACACTTATGCATCCTTGGCCCTCACTGCACCCACATGTTTGGACATCCCCTAACCACATCACCTCACTTACATGGCTTGGATGAGATCTTTCTGGAAACTTTCCTTTTCTTGTGGACACTAGTCAAACATGACGCCTTGCCCTTTTCTCCAATCTTGTATTGCAGGTTTTTGTAATGTCTTTGAGCTATTGACTGATGTATTAGGGGTTTTATGCATATGTTTAATAATGTTGATGATGAGATGTGATTGACGTTGCTATGATCCCTGTGACTGATGAGCCCATGGAGGGCGTAGCTTTTGATGTGCAAGACCATGCCTGACGGACAGGTACCACTTAGACCGATACACATGGGGAGATGACCAGTTCGGACCTCCATGAGGCTGAAGAGCCCACCAGATGGATGCTAAGACTCCATCAGGGGGCAGAGACAAGACAGAGTTTGATCAGGGGTTTTGCACCTAAGAGGAAGAGGACGTTCCACCAGAGACACTCCGGCAGGACTGGACCTAGGGGGAATGACCCCTTTTTAGTGGAACGCTAGCCTTGGAAGGCTTAGGACGTCCCCATCTTCATCATGACGTCATCTAGCTTCATGGACGCTTTTGGAGGCAGACTGGACAGCAGTGGCACATGTGGCATTTTGGAGAGGCCCCTGGGGGGCTAACGTTTTGCTCTTGGATGTCTCATTTGTCCTAGAAAGGGCTAGCACCTCCCTTGAAGGGGCTTTTACTCTCATTTCTACTTAATTAGGGTTTTTACTTAGCATTTAATGTAAAAATAGTATGATTTTGACATGATGGCCTTGTCGACCTTTTTATGATCTAAAAAGTAAAATTAGGTCATTGATACAGTGTATATTGAGGATTTTGATCCTCATTTTAACACAACTTACTCACTCATAGTGAGGTCTGATTTTTAGCACCCTATTTGGGTTATTGGCTGATTTGAGGAAGACACACTTGTTGAAGGAAGAGATTTTTGGCATTCCATGGTGTTTTTCTTGAAGGAAGGTGTTACAACTAGGGTTTGCAAGATTATTTCTTGATGAATTGTAAGTATTTTTTTGCAAAACTTCTTGATTGAATGGTTGTAGTCTTATTTTCTTACATGTGTTTATAATTTGTTGAATAAAAACCCTAGGTGACAAGCACACAAGTAGGTCCTTGTCTCATGTCCCCTGATAGAGAAGCTTTTAGCCATTGAAGAAGAAGAAGAGAGCCTAGCCATAGCTACACTCCTTTTTCTTCTTCCCTTTAGCTAGCCGTACCATTTTGACTTCAAGAGGAAGAGGACGTCCCAGGCCTAGGTCATCTACACCTGGGGCCGTTTTCTTTTAGGGCTTGATGAAAGAGCCTTGCCTTAACAACACTCCCTCTTTAAGCCCTCTTGTCTTGACTTTGTTTTTCATTTGAGCTAGCTACTTGGCGGGAAGGAGGAGAGAGCACAAGGCTTTGCTTTAGCAACACCGGAGTGAGCCTCTCTCCCCTAGGGTTATGATTTTGAAGCCCAGCTTTAGCAACACTTCAAAACTTATCCCTCTAGTCCTTTAAAATCTCACCCCCTTCAACTCTTGCGTCCTTCATAATTGACTCCATTCTACCCTAAGGAACTGATCCTAAGACTTCTAGCGTTGAAGTAAGATTTTGATCCAAACACTCTCAAAAACTCGAATTTAAAACCCTAACTGCACTAACCCTAAGTTGTTGACGTCACTCTTGGTTATTTCATCTCAATGCAGCAACGTTTTACTTTATGAGCAATTGAATGATGGTTTACAAGCATTTATTTAATAAAGTGTTGATTGATCCCATTAAATGCCACATCGTTCTAGTATTTATTGGCGAAGTGACATTATCTTTTCATTACTATTGTGTAAACATTGACTTCGTCAACATTTACTTTCAAATCGCTTATATTGAATATTAGATAGTTCTTGATTGGTATGAAGTACTGACCCATTGGAATAAGCTTGCAAGTATCAGTTTGTTGTTGTCTTGTTCCAGGCAAGTACTCTTCATTGGGTTTTACTTTATTATTGGTTGTTTAGCTGGAACTTCTGATTGGTGGTGATCTGTGAAGGGGGGGAAAAACTTATCTTCATCCTATTAACCTTTTACCTCTTCAAAACCCCAGGTCATCGGGGACGTCTCCCCTGGGCCTAACCTCCCTAAAGATAAAGAACCTACCCATCGTGGTGACATTGGGTGGGATAGGCTCCTGTTACGCCAGTTTGGCCTTTTACCTTATAGCCTTTACTCCTAGCTACAAACTGTGTGATAACAATATTAACTAACTCCTAAGTGTCTAAATATCTTAACAGATATTGGTGAGCACTTTATTTTGTAGACTCTGAAGTTCTCGCACTCGCTCCTTCCAAAGAAAGATCGAACATATGTCCCCATGTGGAGCCAAATGTTGACCACCTATTTTGACTAGGGTTCAATGTCATGTACCATGAATATGTGTACCATGTGGTACAAAAAGTTTTGAAGACCTCTTGGCTTAGCAGGGCAATTCTGCCCCAACTTTTTGTAATAGGAATGTCTGCTCCCCTGCGTGGGATAATAATGTAATATGTTAGCATGGATCATTTTTAGGTTAGTTGCCAATGACTTTATCATTAGGGAAGTCCTTTTATCGAGTGTTTTTTTTCTTTAGGTAATTAATCTTCCCTGCCATGGAATTTTAATTATTCTTGAGTTTTTCACTCACAATAATCCTCCGAAATGGTGAAAGGCGTTCTAATGATTGATCCAAGTAGGTGACTAGGGTTTATAAGTGTTGTATATGACCATGTTAGACATCTCCTACAGTTTTGCGGAATTTCGTTAAGTTTTGATAGGATTTTTTAATAATTAAAATTTCGAGAAATTGAGAATTTTTAATTATTTTTTATGTAAAATGTAAAAAATTGATTCTTGGGGGATATTGTATAAGGGTATGAGTACTCAAATCAAATGGCTCATGACCCCCTACACCCTTGGACCAAGTTTCAGCTCAATTGAACAAGTTTTGCTAGGTCAATGTCCATGAAGAGTCCAAGTTAGTCAAAAGACAACATTTAATTGGCTAAGGTAAAATAGCTAAATTTTGTAAAAGTGCCTAAAGTCAGGAAAAAAGGTGGGGAAATGCTTCTTGAGGTGTTTCCTAAGTTAGAAAAGGACTTTGGCATGTGAAAGGGCCCCCCCAAGCCAAGTTACAACCTTTGGTTGGTTGCCCCCCTAGGGGAAGTGCACCCCCCTCTTAATGTAATTATGCAAAAGGTTGAAACAAAGGATGGGGAGGTCCCCACTCCTTGGTGGACCCCCCTTGGATCTCAACTAAGTGATCAAACACATTAGTGGGGGTTCCCACTTCTAAACCCTCAACTCTCTTTCCTAAAGTGTGCCCCTCCCTCATGTGGTGCGCCCCCCTTGAAGAGAGCCCCCTCCCTTTTGGTTGAAACTTGTCACACATGCAAGGGGGGTCTTTCTTGCATTTCTCACTTAAAAGAAAGGTCTCCCCTCCTCTTTTCACCATTCATTTCTCAGAGCAAGTTTATGCTGTCCATTTTTCTCCCATTCTCTCTCTCTATCTCCCACTCTCTCATTGTAAATCTTGCTGCAAGTATTTGCAGCAACATTTTCTGATTAATAAAATGAAGCTTTGGAGGATCTATGGTGTGCATTGAGAATCTTCTTGATGTTGTTTATGGTGTTCTTGTGCGGTGATATTTGCTGCATCTCTTTTTGGTATTTTTTGCTTTCACTAGTTAACTTGGAAACCCAAGCAAAGTCTTTTGCTTGGGCATAATTAGTAGTAGAATTGCTATTAGTTTAGAGAGTGTTTCTCTCAAGTTTGCAAAGTATTTTACAAGTTTACTAGATGCTCTCACCTCCTTGTTGCATCGTGTAGCAAAATATGCTTATTTGTAGGTCATCAAAGGGTTGGGAGGAGTGAATTTCAGATCTGGAAATTCACTCATTCAACCATCTAGAGCTTCATTTTATTTTATGTTCTTATCTCTTTTCTTTCCTCTTTCATTCTAGCATATTTATGGTCTGAAATAGTCTTTTTAAATTACATTTTATGTTCAGAATTTTTCTTCTTAATTTATGTTTATGTACTAACAGAAATTAATCAATCTTAAAGTGTTTTTGTAGCATTTTTCAGCAAGCATTTGTTTGCTGTTTTGTGCAGATTCTCGCCAGGTCAAGGGAAGTGCTGTCAAATTTGGTCTCAAAACACCCAAGGAAGGCTCCTTGAGTTGGGGTACCAAACCCCTTTCCTTATCTAGTCTTTCTAAGCATTGTAAGTAGCCCAAGAGAGTCTCTTGGGCTTGCATTTCTTTTTCCTAAATTAAATTTCTGATATTGTAATTTAGTATCAATTTGCCCACACCTTGCATTGTGGTTGGCTCAGCCAACCTTGCAAAATCGTGAAGGCTAAAGTAGATTTAATTTTTGTTTTTACATTCTATTGTTTGCCCCACTTCTCCCATAAAGAGAAGGTTGTGAGGCTAGATTAATTATTTCATTTCAATCATTTTGTTTCACCCACCTTGG
Source organism: Picea sitchensis (assembly GCA_010110895.2). NCBI lineage: Eukaryota > Viridiplantae > Streptophyta > Pinopsida > Pinales > Pinaceae > Picea > Picea sitchensis. The sequence continues at coordinate 6,563 of SNQJ01S0309125.1, forward strand.
CACAAAATCGGTAGGCTTGTCCTCCACATTGTTCCATTGTTGTGAGGTTGCAATTTGTTTATTTCTTTTTCCCGTCTTTGTCCTTAAGGCAAAGTTGTGTGGCTAGTATTGTTGTACTTTACTTTCAAGTTTTTTCATTCAAGTTTATTGTGCCAACCTTGCAATATCGTGAAGACTAGAATAGTTTATTGCTTTGGAAAGTAATTTGACATGTGCCCTGTATTCCCTCTCCTTGCCACTTCGGTGGATCTTGGGTAACCAAGAAAGGGCAAAAGGACCTTGTGGCTAGCATAATTAGGCACTCAATCCACTGATTGTTTCAACCACCAAAATAGGTTGACTTGGGAGGCTACTTGAGGTTGAAGTCGAGGACGGATTCACGACACTACATGTACCTCTTGTTGAGTGCCCAAGCATTCTGGATCTGATCTGTGGAGCTAGGGAAGGACCTTGCTTGTCCTTCGCGCCCAACATTTCCTTTTGGTTGAAGGGATAGGGATTTGGGGTAGTCACATAGTCTAGGCTTGTATCTCTCACATTTTAATCCCCCTAATTCAAGAAAGACTTAAAATTTATTAATATCATCAACCTACACACTACATTCACAACATTGCACTTCAAACTCAACAATTTGACTTTCAAGTTCAGTTATCTTTCTTTCCAAAGTTGTGCAATTTGATCTTTAAGCAATTAACTTTCCAAGCATTTCCAATTTCAAGCTATTTCTTTCATTGTGAATATTTACATGTATTGATGCATCATTGTTTATTGGGTTAAAAGTATTATTTTGTTTAAAGCTAAAAATCATTTCATTGTTTAATTCATCATGTAAGTAGTTCATGTTGTATTTCATATTGTAGATATATTGTGTAATTGTGTAAATAAATTTTGGGTATAGTTTAGGCGTTGGTCTATTTATTGTATTGTAAAGAAAAGGTTTGCCTGTCATTCAAAAGTTGCATTTGCATTGTTTGATTGTCATTGGGTTGGGCATCCTTAATAAAAAACCAAATTAACTCCTAGATCATTAATTAAAATGTAACATAATTAAATAGGGTCTACCCCCCTTGGCTTCCCTAGAAGTGAGCCTAGACGGAAGAAGTCCATATCGAGGTGACAGTGGGTTTGGACTTAGGCTTGTGCCTCCAAGGACACATCAATTGAGTTGGACTTCTCCACGTTTGTAGGTGTGTATAAGGATGGTAACAGGGCCCTAGAAATTGTTTCTCCCTTCTTGTAGCTTCAACTAGGTCAAAATCAGAAGTCTAGGGCTAAAATCTTAAAGTGCTAGCACTTTAGGGATTTAGGAGTCTAACCCTAGCAAGGATTCTTTCACAAATTTTGGACAAAAATTGCCTTGTGAGTCTCTCTTTCTTTTCTTTTTTTCACTTTTGTGCAGCAGAGTACGTAGAGGAAATTGTGTGGGACAAGGAACCGAAAAATAGCTACCAGCCTAAGTAACTTTTGTCCACCAGCCAAGGAAATTTACTGCCACTAGCAGAAGAAATTGGCCACAGGCCTGCAAGGGTTGAACTTGCATGACGTACCTTGCGGCAGTCACATGATGCAATAGGAATTCATGAGAAAGGAATAAACCCGTTTCTGCCCAAAAGGACTGCAATAATTATTAATAAATCTGAGGTTACTGTGAATAGTGATATGCAGTCAATAAGATTAGCATATATGGTACCTAAGAGACACAACTATGCTAAAGGACATGGCCTTCCATAAATGTCATTAATATGATTAGGTACATACAAAATATTATTTAACAACTCTCATTTAGCTGTTATTGTGGTCAGGACTCACAACTACTTCCATACGTTGCTTCATTAAGTGCTCAACCTTCTAAGTTGTAACTTGCATATTCACAAATGCGTTCTAGATTCTAGTTAATCACACCCTTGATATTTTTTTATTATATCAGTAGTTACCTTCTTGATCTTTGTGATGCTATGCCTTAAGCACTTAATAGAATCTCTGGTCTGATAGTAGTTTTGTTGTGACAGGTCAGCCATCACCCAATGACTATCGCATGTCATTGTAGAGGGAGAGGCTGGGTTTTCTGGGGTGATAGTTCATTGAAAAGCAGATTTTGGGGACGTTCTATTCAAATAGAACCTGTTGGCATTCTTAGTATTGAATTTGATGATGGGGAAGTTTTCCAGTGGAGTAAGGTTGATCCCCTTAAGTAGTATTTATGTGAAATTTTCTTATGACATGACCTGAGATTATGTGGAAAGGTTTGGATGTATGCTGATGTGTAACCTTATCTCTTAATTGTCTTTGGATGTAATGTCTTTTTGCAGGTGACAACCACAATTTACAATCTTATTCTAGGAAAAATCAGCTGTGATCATTATGGAGTAATGCATATCAAAGGGAATAGACTACTTTCATGCAAGCTAAAATTCAAAGAACAAGCTATTATTGAAAGAAATCCTCACCAGGTGATGCATCAATGCATGCAAGCATTGTATTGATCTGTGTGGTTTTACTTTTTGCTCACCTTAACACGTAGATCCATTCAAGATGTCTTTCTATACAATTATATGCAGAAACTAATATCAAAATAGCTTTAGGAAATTAGAAGAGATGCACAAATATCTGAAATTCGGACTAATTAGCTGTAGTTCAGCACTAGATATTTGCATGTTATATCAGTTCATCTTAGTTCATATTAACGTAGTTGTTTCTATGTATCTGTTTACATTCTCACAGTGGATGTTTCACTTGAACCTGCAAAAATTGTTTTGTCTACACCAATCGAGATAAACATTCATCAAGCTGTACTAATGCCTCAATTTAAATTGTGTGGTTTTTAAACTGGTGCCAAAACCAGATAATATCAATTCAAATATTGTTTGTTTCAAGAAAATTTAAATGCCCATTTATTATAGGTTTTGAGCTATGAAACATGATTCGTTGAAAACCCCCCTCGTGTCACGAATCCGACATGGGGACACGGATTCGACCTAATTCGTGTCCGACACGAATTTAGGCCGTGTCCTTCACACGTGACACGACCTAAATTTGTGTCGGACACGAATTAGGACCGTGTCCCGATTTTATGACACGTGTCACGGAAAAAGGAGGCCCGCGCCCTCTAAAAAACGTTTTTCTCATTCATTTTTCACATTGTTTTCTCAACAGGTCACGGTGTGGGCGATTTTGGTGAGCAAGGAAGAGGTTTTTGTGCAGGTTTGAGAGCATTGCAAGTGTTTCCAAGTGGATTTGAGGACCAAACTGCAGGTTTTCTGCTACAGCAGTGATATTTCTTCCTCCTCCAACAAAACTGTTGGCTCAATAATCAAAGACACCAGCAAAAGGGCAAAGGAAAGGGAAGAATCCCAATGTTGGTGTTGCTCCTCCTCCAACAAATTCAGTACCCTCTTTTAGTGTCCCATCTTCTGCAAGTGGAGCTGGAAGTGAAGCTTCAAATGATGGAAAAATCAGCAGGGCA
>SNQJ01S0309126.1:0-10025 GCA_010110895.2 Picea sitchensis
ATTTATGTCGGATTTATTCCATTAGTTGTAATTATACCTCCTAGTATCCTATATATACCAAGGAGACATTTTCATTTGGAATCATCTTGTACTTGAACATTTATGTGGGGTAAAAGGAGGTTTCCCCCTTGAAGAGGCTTATTCTTTGAAATTCTCTCTTTTTCAAGGCATTGAGTACTTATTCTGAGGTTTTTCTATGCTATATTGATATTTGGTTCTTAACACACTCCAATTACCCCAGAATCCTCAACCTCAAATGCGTCCTCAATTACCAGCTCAACCCAATCCAAATCCTAATAATAGGCCAACCCAACTTGTACAAATTATCATGGGGAAATCAGATCAGTAGGGTGCAATGAACTTCAGTTGAGGTCAGGGTGCATAATTTCAACTGAAGAAAATGAAACTCATCGAGAACAGAAGAATAAAAATGTACAACCGACAATGACACCCTCAACTGTGGTCATAACAGAAGAAATAGAACAAGGGGGAACACAGTTGAGCCACAAAATTCTAATGAGGACAAGTCCCCTTCTCCCCCGTTTCCCGAGAGGATAATGATAGAAAAACCATCTGTATATCCTAACTTTGACATCATAGGGGAACTAAAGAATCTATATGTTAAGATCCCACTCCTGCAGGCTCTGCAAGACATCCAAATTTATGCAAAGACAATTAAGGAATTTTTTGGGAAGAAACCTGCCAGGAAAGTTAAAAATTCATCATCAATTGTTCACGTGGTAGGAGCCTTGTCTGATCTCATTCTAGGAAGACAGGAACTGGTCAAATATGCAGACCTAGGAAATCCCATAGTAACAGTTCAGATACAGGGCTGTTATTTTCCAAATATACTAGTATATTTGGGGGAAACCATTAATATCTTGACCATCGAGACTTGAAACATCCTAGGTTTCACCTCCTTCAAGCCTACTCCAATTATGTTACAATTGGCTGATCGATCAGTGGTGAAACTAGTTGGTACATTACATGATATAGCAATTTCATTCGACTCTTGGGAATATCTGGTTGATTTCCTTATTATCAACCCAAGAAGTGGACTTGATGGACATCCATTAATATTGGGAAGACCATGGCTCACAACAACGGATGCATACATAGGATGTCTCATGGGAAAAATGAAAATTGCTAGAGGAGGGGCTACAAAGAACCTCATAATGTATCCTCCAGCTAAGCCAAACCCGTACATTATACATCAATAGTTTCCATGACCTAGATATCTAGAAAAGGATCGACGATCCCCTCTCACACTGGAAGAAGCTCTCAGACTCAAGAACCAACTAGAATATGATGTAATTAACAACTTCATTAACAACCCAACCATTATAAGTAACTCGATATGCCAAATGTTAAAATTTGGGTTAGATAATGAAGCACAGGGAGATCCTTTGGAAGAATTGATGGAACAATAGATCCCCACTACTGCTATCCATAGCAACAAATCAGTTGAAATTGCACCAAGGTGGTTTTTGAATATTAATGCTAATTTAAATGAGCAACAACAACACAAATTAATTCAGATTCTTTCTAAATATCAAAAAGATTTTTCTTGGGAATATCTTGACATGAAGGGCATCGATCCCCAACTCTGCACACATCATATCTATATTAAAAAATATGTCGGGTCTCCCCACTAGTAATCGTTCCTATGAAGAATGGGAAATGGCGAATCTGTGTAGAATACAGAGAGCTCAATAAAGCTACCCAAAAGGACCACTTTCTTTTACCCTTTATTGATCAAGTCCTTGACACTTTAGCATGGAAGCAATTCTTCTCCTTCCTAGATGGTTTTAGTGGCTATAATCAGATCTAGATTGCTCTGAAAGACCAAGATAAAACTACATTTACATGTTCTCGGGGTACCTTTCCATATAGAGTATTTCCCTTTGGATTATGTAATGCTCCAGCCACATTCCAGAGGGCCATTCTGATCATATTTTCTGATCTACTTAATGAAGTACTTGAAGTTTACATGGTGACGCAAATGCACCACTAGGCACGTTCGCTTCCACCAGGACCTTCTCTTCCTTAGGCCCGAAGAGATAGAATGCTCTCCAAAACCCCTTTTATCGGAAGTTTTCACACCCACAGAATGTTATTTGTGATCTTCCCTTGTGCTATCGAGAAACTAGACTTCGCGTGATCGCGAATCCTGACAGCACAGGATCGAGTCTCACAAATCCCTGAATCCCGATGCCTACTCGCCCACGGCTTCCTTTCTCCCTATCGGGAATTTACCCCGTTAGGAAATTGGTACATACGAGGTCACAAATTACTCACCTCGCGAATCCCCGATTCCAAATCTGCGATGGCACTCCATGCACACCTTAGCTCCCTCCAGCTATTCTTTCGCATGCGACCGCTATCCACTAGACCATGGTCCTCTCCCCGTTCGGAATTTCAGAATTCGCGAAGTAACAATGCGTAGAACTTACGCTCACAAGATCTCCGATCCCCGATCCCCGATGCCACCTGGTGCTAACTCTCGGTAAGACGAGACCTTCCGACACCTGTCCTGCACTCTGGCGCCTATGGCCCACTCCTGTGGTGATCGGGAAATCGTGTTTCGCTAGATCGCGATTCCTGTTGCACAAATTCACAGACTCTTCCAAATCCCGATTCCCGAAGGGTGATGACACATGTCCTCCACTTAAATGCTATAGTTGTGGGACCGTCGCGTTTCGGGATTTTGCGACTTCTCTGTGATTTCCTCGTCACCGAGAATCTTGAAATGTCAAACCCCGATGCACGTGTGAGTCTTCTCCTCCATGTCACTGCTTCCTTCTCCGCTCTATTGGGTATCGTGGAATCGCGATTTATAATGAAATGGTTCCGTTGTATGCAGGGACCCCGAAATGTCGAACCCCGACTCTCCAGAATCTCGCGCCACATGTCCCTGCTGTGATCAACGACTCTGGTCAACTCAGGAAATCGAAAATCGCAATTTCAATATGCACAAGACCCTTGGCTCCGGAAATCTCGATTCTCTGATGAGCCGAATCTCGATAACTCCCTTGGGTTCTTCCTCTACTCCTTCGGCTTAAACCCTACGTGACTTTCCCGAGATCTAATGGATGACGGGACTTCGTTGTTTTCCTCGGTGAATCCTGACCGTCGATTCCTCTTCCTTGAAGACTTCTTGGGATGGCTAAATGTTCCTTCTCAGGACTTACTCTCCCAGCCTGTGCTTGCAACTCTTGCTCGACCCTTCCTCGACCCAAACCTCCTGGGCTCTCTTTCACGATATCATGAAGGTGATTTACCTCCTGAGCTTTTCTACTCTGATTCCTTCAGAGGAACTCGCGCGCACTCCTTGTGCTCGATGTTCGACAACTTCTCAAGGGTTGAATCCTTCCCGACTCTGCGCACTTTCTGCAGCAGCAGTCTTCAATCTCCTTTGCTCAGATTAACAACTGAGACTTCTTCTTCAGCCTGCACACTCTTTGCACGGCTTCAACAAACCAAATCCACTTATGAGTGAATGAGAACAAGAGTTAAACTACTGAGACTTCATCAACGCACTCCTTGCGGATGAATTGAACTGCACACTCTGTAGGAATCTCCTGGCTCAGATAGAGAAACAATTGAAACTCATTCCATATCCTCTTCAGACTTCAGTTTGAAACATGAAATCACATGCACAACATCTACAAAACAAATGCATAATAGAAAACAAACATTCCTGAGCATATCACCAATACACAGAGAAAACAACACAAACCATGAGCTTGAATCAAAGTTTCTTTCTATTAATTCAACTTCCTGTACATGGGTGTTCTTCATACAATATTCTCTACTTGCCCTCCTCTTCTCCTGAATGCTTGATTATGTTACAAAGATACAATGAGGGTGTCTATATCCGTTTTCCCTCTCAGACTCTAAACTATCAAATCTAGACTTAAACATCTACCTACTAGCATTAAATCTATTAAATGCCTCCTATCTACTTTAGACAAGAGCGTATGGCTCGAGGTCTGATACAATATATAAAGGCGCTTTCCATAAATGCCTCATTTATACATTGGCGCATCATCTTGTATGGAAATTCAAAAAGTTTCGGCTGGACTTGTCCAGCTGTTCATTGCCTTCCATGCTGGCTCGCTTGTCATGGGCGATGCTCCTGCATCATACTCCTCGGCTTGAAAAATTTCATGGGCTCCTATCCATGAGCTCATGCACGGTCTGCCCATGCCTTTGAATATCTGCTTCATTTTCCCAGCTAGCATCTTCCACTGGATGGTTCTTCCATTTAACCAGATACTCGAAGTATTTCTTCCGCCTGGTCCTTTTGCTCACTCTCTTGTCAAGTATATGCTCCATATGTGGATTTTCTGCAATCAGCATCTGCTTTTGCCACTGGATTTCTGGTTGTTCATCACTTCCATCTCCTGCTTCCTCAGCCCTATATGGATATAAGTCTGAGACATTGAATTTCGGAGATATTCCGATGTCATCCGGCAACTCAATCTCATAAGCATTTTCTCCCAATTTCTTTAGGACTTTGCATGGCCCAATTTTCTTCATTTTCAGCTTGTTGTATGTTCCCCTCAGGAACCTTTCCTTCCTCAGATGTGCCATAATTAGATCACCAACTTCAAACTAAAGTTGTCTCCGATGCTTATCCACTCTGCGCTTATATTCCTGGTTCGATTTCAGCAATCGCTGCTTCACCCTACTGTGAAGTTCTTCCATCGCCTCTGTGAATTCTTCAGCGCTTGCGCTCTTGGTTATTATCTGCTCTGAGTCCCTCAGTTTAGATACTCCTCTTGGCTACCTGCCATATACAATTTCAAATGGACTTTTTCCTATGCTCCTGTTCACTGATTCGTTGTATGCAAACTCTTCCTGTGACAACACATTGTCCCAGCTGCTATGGTGCTCTGTTACTAAGCTTCTTAATAAATCTCCCAGACTTCTATTTACCACCTCTGTTTGTCGTTTGAGGATGATAGGCTGAACTAAACATCAATTTAGTTCCCATCTTCTTCCAGAGTGTCCTCCAGAAATGTCCAATGAATTTCGTATCCCTGTCTGATACTATGCTTCTGGGTAAACCATGAAGTCTAATGATCTCCTTGAAAAACAAGTTTGCGATGTGAGTCGCACCGCTGGTCTTCTGGCATGGAATAAAATGTGCCATTTTTTGAGAACCTGTCAACCACCACAAAGATCGAATCATGTCCTCTTTGCATCCTTGGCAATCCTAGTACGAAATCCATGCTGATTTCATCCCATGGCCTCTCGGGTATGGGTAATGATTGATAGAATCCCGCATTCTGCTTTCGCCCCTTTGAATGCTGGAAAATTCTACATCTGTCAACAAAATTCTTGACTTTCGACCGCATCCTTGGCCAAAAGTATGCTTCCCTTAGCTTTGCAAATGTCTTATCATGGCCAAAATGCCCTGCCAATCCTCCACTGTGCTTCTCTTTTAGAAGATTCTCCCTCATGGAGCAATTTGGAATACATAGTTGGTTGCCTCTGAACAACAGTCCATTTTGGATCATGTAATCTATCCACGGGCTTCTATCTCTAAGAACTGGATTCTCAGCTGCCTCATATGCCTTTGCAAAATCTGCATCACCTGCATACATGTCCCTAAGATTTTTAAAACCCAATGTTTTGACTCGGAACTCCTGCAGCAACAAACACTTCTTGCTCAAAGCATCAGCCACTTTGTTAGCAGTACCTGGAATGTGTTTGATTACAATTGTAAAATTCTGCATATACTCTACCCATTTAGCATGTTTCTGATTCAACTTCTCCTGTTGAATCACAAACTGTAACGCATGATTATCACTATACAAAATAAATTCTTTCGGGATCAAATAATGCCTCCACTTCTTCAACGCCTGTATGATAGCATAAAATTCTTTATCATACGTGGAGTATTTCACTTTTTCCGCATCCATCTTCTCGCTGAAGTATGCAATTGGTCTGTCCTCCTGGCTCAAGACCGCTCCTATGGCAAAGCCACTTGCATCATATTTTACCTGGAACACTTTCGTAAAATCCGACAACACCAAAACCGTCTGTCTTGTGATCTTCTGCTTCAATAGATTGAAGCTCTTCTCTACCTCTTCAGTCCAACAAAAATATTTATGTCTTTTCTTGACAGTATCCATCATCGTTGCGCTAATTTCACTGAAATTCCTGATGAATTTTTGGTAGAAACTAGCCAGTCCATGAAAACTTCTCACCTCAAAAATATTTCTTGGTGATGGCCAATTCTTGATTACCTCCACTTTACTTGGATCCATCTTCAATTCATTTGCCGATATGACAAACCCCAAGTAAATGAGTTCTGTCTTCATAAATGAATATTTCCTCATGTTCATCAACAACTTCTCTTGCTGTAGCTTCCTCATTACTGCAGCTAAATGCTTCAGATGTTCTTCTTTTGTTTTGCTGAAAATTAATATGTCATCCAGATAAACAATGACAAACTTACCAATGAATTCCTTCAGTACTTCATTCATCAACCTCATAAAAGTACTCAGTGCATTCGTCAAGCCAAACGGCATGACTAGCCATTCGTACAACCCTTCGTTTGTCTTGAAGGTTGTCTTCCACTCATCGCCTTCTCTCATGTGAATCTGATGGTATCCGCTTTTCAAATCAACCTTTGAAAAAAAATTGGCTCCACTTAAATAGTCCATCAAGTCATTGATCCGTGGCAATGGAAACCTGTACCTGATGGTTATCTTGTTAATGGATCTGGAATCTGTACACATTCTCCAACCTCCATCTTTCTTTGGACTCAGTACCATTGGAACGACACATGGACTTAAACTTTTTCTGATCAGTCCTTTATCCAATAGTTCCTGCCCCTGCCTTTTGACCTCTTCGTTCTCCTGCGGCGTCAACCTGTACGCAGCTTTGTTTGGAAAAATGGCTCCTGGTATGAGGTCTATATGATGACTCACACTCCTTACTGGTGGTAACGAATGAGGTAATTCATCTACCACAATATCAATGAACTCTTCCAGCAGTCCCTGAATTTCTTTCGGCAAATCATCCACTCTTGTGCTGGTCAAAACAACTTTCAGTTTTCTGACTACAAAGAATTGTGGATCTTCCTTCTTCTTTACTTCTGCTAGAAGTTCCTTCCCACTCATGAGAAGTATAGTATTTCTCGGCTCTGGTTTTTCTTCTTTATCTTTGATTGGAAGTAGCATATGTGTTCTTCCATTCTTCTCCAAAGTATACGTATTCATTTTCCCATCATGAACTACATTCCTGTCANTTATCATTATATCCTCCTATCTTGATGTCAACTATGCACTGTTTAATGAAATTTACTTGATGTCCCTTCTGTAGCCATGAGACTTTATATGGACTCAGGTGATCAGTCGTATCCAACTCCAGTTTCTCCACCATCTTGGTTGAAACAAGATTATCTGTGCTTCTACTGTCCACAATAACCTTGCACACCCTGCCTTTGGTTTTTCATGCAGTTCTGAAAAGTCTGTTTCTCTGAGCTGTGTCCTCCACCTCCTTCTCAGGTGTTAAGAGAACCTTACGCATCATCAACGACCTTCCGTCTTCTGCGTCTTCTGTCTCAGCATCTCACCTCTGTGCCTCGACGATGTGAGCTTCTCCTCCATCCTTCTTCCTATCTGGACAGTCAACTGCCTTGTGTCCATCCTTTCCACACGTGAATCATGTGATGACTCCACCTCTACCTCTTCCTCTACCTCTGGTACGAGGAAATGTGTTATTATCAGCGTATCCTCTGTCCTGTTCTGTCTGCTGCCTTCGCTGTTCAGTGTGCTGACCTCGCTGTGAACTTCCACCTCTTTCTGCTCTCGTCTGAGGCTTCTTCCAGTCGTCCTTAGGTTTATGAAACCTATCTTGGGAAACTAACTTACCTTTTGGCTGGCTCCTACCTCGGCCTCGCTGTGTTGGCTTGCGGCTTAGCTTTTCTTCAGCTTTCGGCGCCATCTGATACGCATCCTCCACCGTTCTGATGGTTGTCATACTCATCTCATCTTGGATATCGTATCTTAATCCATTCATATACCTGGAAACTTTTTCATCATCGCTTTCTCGATGACCTGCTCTGATATTGAGCTTGTAGAATTCCTTAGTATACTCCTTTACCGTCATCAACTTATGTCTCAGGTTCTGCATCCTCCTGAACAGTGTGATCTAATAATCCCTTGGGATGAACTTTTCCTTCATCTTCACAATCATTCGATCCCAGCTTTTTATCTTTTACTTTCCCTTAGAATGTTTATCCGCTTGAAGCTCGTCCCACCATAATGCTGCGTGTCCCTTCAATTTTGTGACAGCATGCCTGACCTTCGTATCCTCTTCGATATCCTCATAGTCGAAGTAGGTGTCAAGAGCTCTAATCCAATCTAGAAGTTCTTCTACATCCAGACTTCCTTCATAAGATGGAATGTCCATTTTTGTCTTTGAACTCATATGGGCGATAGCTTTAATTAATCTCTCATTGGCTGCATCTTCGGCTGTAACTTCTCCTTGTGGCTCAGCTTCAACTTCGCCTTTGGAGTCGCTCAAATCTCTAGCACCGGTTGTGCATCTCTGCGCTGCTTCCATATCTTCTAATCTCGCTCGGAGATCACGTATCTGCCTTTCCATTTCTGTATTCTGTACTTGTCTCCCTCTTCCTCTCTGGTTTCCCCTATCCTCTGGATCGGGTGATTTTCTTTCTCTCCTCAGCGGCATGGTGAAATCTTCTTTTCTTCCCTGCTACAGAAAACAGAGAAATTTTCTCGCTCCTCTTGCCTGAAATATACAGACAAGATATCAGCTCTGATACCACTTTGATGCAAATGCACCACCGAGCACGTCCTCTTCCACAAAGACCTTCTCTTCCTTAGGCCCGAAGAGCTAGAATGCTCTCCAAAAGCCCTTTTATCGGAAGTTTTCACACCCACAGAATGCTCTTTGTGATCTTCCCTTGTGCTATCGGGAAATCGGACTTCGCGTGATCGCGAATCCTGACAGCACAGGATCGAGTCTCACAAATGCCTGAATCCCGATGCCTACTCACCCACGGCTTCCTTGCTCCTTATCGGGAATTTACCCCATCGGGAAATCAGTACATACGAGGTCACAAATTACTCACCTCGTGAATCCATGATTCTAAATCTGCAATGGCACTCCCTGCACAACTTAGCTCCCTCCAGCTATTCTTTCACATGCGACCTCTATCCACTAGACCATGGTCCTCTCCCCATTCGGAATTTCAGAATTCGCGAAGTAACAATGCGTAGAAATTACGCTCACAAGATCTCCAATCCCCGATCCCTGATGCCACCTGGCGCTAACTCCCAGCAAGACGGGACCTTCCGACACCTGTCCTATGCTCTGGTGCCTATGGCCCACTCCTGTGGTGATCGGGAAATTGCGTTTCGCTAGATCGCGATTCTTGTTGCACAAATTCACAGACTCTTCCAAATCTCGATCCCCGAAGGGCGATGACACTTGTCCTCCACTTAAACGCTATAGCTGTGGGACCGTCGTGTTTCAGGATTTCGCGACTTCTCTGTGATTTCCTCGTCACCGAGAATCCCGAAATGCCGAACCCTGATGCACGTGCAAGTCTTCTCCTCCACGTCACCGCTTCCTTCTCCGCTCTATCGGGTATCGTGGAATCGTGATTTATAATGCAACGGTTCCGTTGTATGAGGGGACCTCGAAATGCCGAACCCCGACTCTCCGGGATCTTGCGCCACGTGTCCCTGTTGTGATCAACGACTCTGGTCAACTCGGGAAATCGCAAATCGCGATTTCAATATGCACAAGACCCTTGGCTTCGAAAATCCCGATTCTCCAATGAGCCAAATCCCGATAACTCCCTCGGGTTCTTCCTCTACTCCTTCGGCTTAAACCCTACGCGACTTTCCCGAGATCTAACTGTTGTAGGAAAATCTGCCTGCGGACAAGTAGATGGACCTCTAAGGCTTGACCTTAACCCTAGAAAGAAAAGTGCTTATCATGGACACTGAATTTATTTCGAATCTATCTAAGCCTAA
>SNQJ01S0309128.1:0-10025 GCA_010110895.2 Picea sitchensis
ACCCAAAAAACCAAACTGAACAAGAGTAGCCGCAGCAAAAATCAGACCAAGAGAAGTGTGGGAGAAAGAAACTGATGAGAGAGTGAGGAGTGAGGTTCTTTTTATAGTTTACAAAGGAGTTTAGGGTTAAATAAATTAACCCTACCTTTTAGGGTTAATTAAAACCCAAATAAAACAAAATAAAAATAATTAATATTTTAATTATAAAAATATTAATTAGAAAGTCAACAAGTCAAAGTGACTAGAAAAGACCAACACCACATTAAACATTAAGAAGGACGTGGCTCAAGCAAGGGGAGGCAACAAGACAATGTCAAAGGGGTCTTCTTCAATGGCAAGATGTCCACATAAGTCTCATGATAACTTATAAGCTTTTATCATCCCATCATAACAGGAATGTCATTGATGTGATCATGTCCTTCTTCTTAAATTATCTTAGGTCTCATGGACCATCCTGAGAGAGAAGAAGATCACACATCATCTCGTCTTGGCATTTAACCAAGAACCACCTGGTCCCAGACCAGGATACCCCATAACACATCTGGGGGCCTTAGATCACCACTAGGGTCTTATCCACCAAAGTACACAACCAAGGATCAATCCAAGCACCGAGCAAGGATTCCCTGGAATGCATCCAAGGGCCCTTGAACACATCTAGGGACTTACATCATCAAACTGCTTGGTCCTTGACCAAGAACCCCAACAATACACTGGGGGCCCTCACTAGGGTCTTTTGCCATGGCTCTACCTGCTTGGTCCTAGACCAAGAACCCCAGGCGTGTCCTGAGGGCCCTAGATCTCAGCGAGGGTCTTATTCCATCCTCCAGGAGAATGGCTCTTGTAGCTGCTTAAATTTAACAGAACGAAAGGAATTACACATCTCCCTCAATTCTATAACAACAAAACTAGTTGTGAGAAGACAAGATACAAACTATACACAGGCTAATAGCTGCAATATTGCAATATTATGCTACAAGCAACAGAATTTGATGTATATTTATCTAAAATATACTACTAGATATGAATAAAATCCATAAGGATTCCAACCATACAACAAAGGTCCTAAATGAATACACCTGTATCTATTCGTCAGGGTATAGAGTCTAGACCCTCAAAGACACACACTTTTCAGAACATCAGGACAAAGGTTCGAATCTCCGAGAAAGAGAAACAACCCAAAACTCTGAATGGAAAAATAATACTACCAGAAGCATTGCTGAGAGTCTAAAGCAATAATTGGGCATCCGTTCAATCATTTCTTAAAGTTACGATTCGGAGCACGTAGAAGATTCTTAAATGCTCATGGAAACTTTAAAATCCGTGTGTTATTTGAGCCATATTAAACCTATGGATAGTGGAGGATATCCAGACAAAAACAAGTAAATTAAATGTCATCGATAATAACTGGGCATCCATTCAATCTACTTCTCAAATTTAAACATGTAGAAGATATCAAGACAAACGAATAAGTAATTAAAATACCATTAAGGGATGTGGATTATCTTATTGTGCTCAACAACTGCATGTAACCACATCATAAGACAACACATCGTATCAAAGTCCCGGTTTAGAAGGTACTTGTTGCTATGGAGCAGGAGAAGGGATTCGAGCCATTGCTACGTCATCCTGGTGTCAAGTCCGAGGAAGCACACAAATTGATTTCAGCCCGAGCACAGAGGTACAAAGAGTGGACCAAATTTCACCATTCTGAGGAGAAATCCTTCGCCTATTGGTAAGCCAAGGGAATAAATATCGTTGAGTTTGGATTCAATGTAGAACGGTAATTGCCCTGTGCTGCCGACAAAACATGAAACCTTGAAAAAGAGGACAATTCGACAAGTTGTTGAATCTGGGGAAGGATTTTTCTACAATAGTGGAGAAGCGGTTGAATTTGTTGAGATGAGTTAGTGAGGTCATGACGAATTTGTTAAGTATTGTTCTGTAGGCTTGAAGATCCTAAATGGCTTGGAATTGGCACTGCCATGGACCAACTGCTCAAGGAAAGCTGCCTATGGTCATGTTTTTGAAGAATTGGCATGTGGTAAGAGTCTCTAGTTGAAGCCTGAGGGCACAACTGATCTTCACGCTGTGCCATTAAAAGAAGGAACAATCGCAGCCCATGGCAGTCAAGATGATGAGGGACATGCAACATGGCCTGCAAATAATCTCTCGGTGCTAATGCAATATCCCGGGCTCGCCGGCGTGAACCCTCGGTAATTGTTATCCCCTCTGCCCACCATGAACCTCAGAAGGATGCAGGAAATGAATTGGTCAACTAGATATTCCCGTACCATATTCAAATTGGACGCATTAATGCGCGAACCAAACCGTATCGTCGAATTTTCGAATTTTTTTACCAATTCGGACGAATTTGGTAACTCTGGTATTTTTACAATATAATAACAAAGTTAGCAGATCTATTGAAAAAAAAAATGAGAAGAAACAGTGGATGGGAAGCATCCACTAGCACCACTTTCATTTATACCATTTGTTAAAAAATCTTGCTTGTAACCATCTATAGATACATGTATTAAATGCAAATCTCTGTGTGAGTTGGGTTTCAAGTGTAACTCATCCTCCCCATTTGCTAGTTTGTTTATGAGTTCTTATAGTGTAATTTTGTTCCAGTGATCGTGTACATTGTTGAAGTGCCTGTTTTCTCCCTTACAATTTATATGCTTATTTTCCCTCTCAAACATTTCAACTATAAGATTCTAAGTATTCCCAAAATTTACATACTACCAGTTACATCTTGTATTTATATGCAAACATGTGCACATAGATACAACAGCAATAACTGTTAGGAGAGAAGTAGAGTAGACCACAAACTCCAGTATTTAACTGATAGAATGTAAGATTACTGCACATTAAGGATTGGGGGTAATGTCAACAATATTTGCAAAGAGAAATTCTCAACAACCAAGAAATAACAAACTGCAAAATGACCATAACTGTCCCTGTTGTCATTATCTACTAGCCATAGTGATCCATTCAAACTGAACGAGATAACTCAAATCATAATCCCGGTCTTTCCCTAAAGAATAAATCAACATCAATGAAAGAATCAGCTCTATTTCACTAACTAGTAACTTTAAACGTCAACAATTTGATTGCTAGTTTAGAATGTGACACTTGTTCTGTTAGTTTTTGTAGCTCGAAGGTACTACGTTGGCGGTGCCCAGCATGCAGAAGTGACCGAGAAAATGTCTCTCTCTAGTGACTTTATAAAGTGAGTTTATAAAGTTAGGGTCTCTTAATATTTAATGGGTAAAAGTGACTTTATGAAGTTCGGGTCACTTAAGTGATTTAAGTGAACTCAACGGAAGATTAAGTCACTAACGTTGATCTCAAGAGAGCAAGATCTAATATTGACCGTCTATCTCTTTGGAGATCTAGGATTAGGGCAGTTACTCATTAATGAGTTTATAAAAGAAGCTATTGAGGGAGATGGGGCGCACTTTTCAGGAGAGATTGAGGGGGGAAGTGAAGAGTCACTTTTCCAAGAGAGCTTGAGCTTGAAGAAGGAGGAGCAGCAAGAAAGGGAGACCGCATCCCAAGGAAGAAAGGGCACGCATCGCAAGGAGTATTCTCAGCATTAAATATGTCCGTACAGCAGAACATTAATGCAGACCGTACAGCCATTAATGACAGCACCGTCCAACATATTTTGGCACTGAAATCGAGGCACCTTGGGTGCAGATTTCTAGACAGTTGCACGGTTTTCGAGGCACTTTGCTGCTGTAAATCGTTACTGTCCATACCAGAAAGTATTGTAGCTGGGCCCTGTTTTCGAGGGTGCTGTTACAGCAGTTTGACTCTTTTTGCACAGAAATCGAGGTGTTAGTTTGGCACAGATTCCTAGGAGTTTGGACTGTGTACATGAGATAAGTACAGTGCTTTTAATAAGCTGAAAATACTGCTGTAATTTCTGAGTATTATTCTTCATGAGCTAACAATAAAGAATCTCTTTTGGCCGGTTTTCCCATTGTGGGTTTTTCCAGGGGCATTGCCCAGAATATCTTGTGTCAAATGTGTGGTTAATATGTTGTCTACTGTTCATTTATTTCTGCTGCTAAGTTTCAGATCATAGTCATTTATATTTCTGTTCATAAATACTGTTAATGCTTTTTAAGTTTACTGCATTACTGTTGGAGTTTTATTGGAGGTTGAAATCAGAGTTTGGCTAAGTGTTTGTCTAGTTTTTTCAACATGTTCAGCATGGGAGGTAGTGTATTTTAGTCTTTCTATCAACCTTAAAATAAATGATAAATAAATAACTATGCCTATATGATCATAAAACCTAGAGGCATACCTATGACAGTTCCTGTACAGATGCTACTTTAGGTATCATGCATTTCTATTGTCTGAATATTCGCATGCAGCTCAAGAAGCAAAAACAATTGGGATGACACCCATTCACAATTCACTGTGATGATCGCAAGAAACATATTTTCCATCTCTAAAAGCATAGACAAAACTTACTTTAGATGCATCAAGAACCATTAACACCAGATCTGAAGACTTTGCAACTGCAATCACCTGCAAGTAAAGGATTGTCAAAGCTCAAGCATAACTGGAAAAATATATAACAGTGCGAATCAAAACAAAATTTATCTTTCACTTGTAAATTATCCCATTCAAAAAATTACAAGAATGAGTCCAAACTATTATTGAAAAAAACAACTGCAAAGTCTATTATTTGATTGCAAACATAAAGCACAGATAGATGGAATTATATACTTGCAATTGATATCACTCCTCCCTTGAGTCACAATTTAACCATATTCCAAAGCTAACATATATGACGTGTAAATTAACCGGTTGTCGCCAATGTCATTGGGCATTTGACTAGTTCCCTACCAGCAGGTGCCCAGTTTGAATCCCCCTAGGTTAGGCATGTTGACCACCTATTTTGACTAGGGGTCAATGTCATGTACCATGAAGCTATATACCGTGTGGTACAACATGTTTGAAGACTTATGGCTCAGCAGGGCAATTCTGCCCCCAGCATGTCTTTCTTTGTAATCGGAATGTTCACTCCCCTACATGGGATAATAATGTAATAGGTCAGCATGAGTCAATTTTTAGTTAGTTGCCTAGGACTTTATCATTAGGGAAGTCCTTTCATCAAGTGTTTTTTTTCCTCAGGTAATTAATCTTGCCTACCATGCAATTTTAATTATCCTTGAGTTTTTCACTCACAAAATCCTCCAAAATGGTGAAAGGCATTCTAATGATCGAGCTCAAGGGGTGACTAAGGTTTAGGAATGTTGCAAATGACCATGCTAGACACCTCCTAGAATTTTGCAGAATTCCGTTAAGTTTTGATAGGTTTTTCTTTAATTATTAAAATTTTACATTTATTGGAAATTTAATTATTTTTTATGAAAAATGTAAAAATTTGGTACTTGGGGATTTTGTATAGGGGTGTGAGTACTCAAATCAAATGGCAGATGACCCCCTACACCCTTGGACCAAGTTTCAGCTCGATTGGACAAGTTTTGCTAGGTCATTGTCCATGAGGAGTCCAAGTCAATCAAAAATCAGCAAATAATTGGCTGAATTAAAAAAACCAAAAATTGTAAAAATGACTAAAGTCATGAGAAAAAGTGGGGAAATTATTCCTAATGTATTTCCTAAGTTGGAAAAATGATTTTCCACTTAAAACACCCCCCCATGCCAAGCCAACAACCAAAAGTGAGTCTCCCTAGTGAAAAGTGCAACCCCTTCCTTATGAACTTACGGAAAAGTAAAAAAATAAAGTGAAAAAATGCCTAAAACCCTAATTTCACCCCCCTTGAGTCTAACCTCATGTTTGACAAGTCAAAAGGTGTTTTGCCCTTTCACATCTCACCCCTCAAACCCAAACTCACTACCAAAACCCTAAAAGTGTCTCTTCCTTGACTTTGTCTATCTCTCTTGGATGTGTGACACTTGTAATTCATCCAAGTAGGGTTTCTCCTCTCTCCCAAGTATAAAAGAATGTCTACCCCTCCTCATTTCTCAATATTTTCTGAGTGCAAGTCTACTATGCCAAAATCTCTCCCATCTCTTCCTCATTTTCTCCCCTTTCCCTCATGATTATTGGTGCCATTTGGCAAATTCTTCTTTGGTAATGAAATAATAGAAGCTTTGGAGGATATCTTGTGTTTCTTAGAGTATTCTAAGGGCAATTGTTTTGTGGATCTATGAGGTAACATTGCTGCCATTTTCTATTGCATTTTCTTCTATTACATTTTGGCACTTGGAGACACAAGCAAAGTATTTTGCTTGGGATAGATTAGTGGTAGTATTATCACTAATTTTTGTGGGTTGTTTCTATTTTATTTGGAAAGTATTTTACAAATTTATAGAACATTCTCACCTTCTTGTGTGTCTTGTAGCAAGGGTTTGCAAAATCTGCAAGTTGCCAAGGGTTTTTGGAGGTGGACTTTAGATCTGGAAATCCACTTTTCAAGCCATTTCAAGCTTCTATAATTTTCTGTTTCTATTTTCAGCCACATATCTATCAGTTTTTAGCTTTCTTTTATCTAAAATCTGTTCTCTAATATCTATTTTTATGTTCAGATTTTTATTTTAAAATTTCTGAATATTGTATTTTCATAAAATCACTTGTCTAAATCATCTTTTAGCAATTTCCAGCAAGAATAGCTGCTTGTTTTTGCAGGTTTATTGCAAGTTCTGAAGAGGATTTCTGCATATTTGGCCCCCAAAACACTCAATGAAGCATCCTAGATTGGTGGTGCCAAACCCTCTTCTTTCTCTCAACTTTTTAAGCATTGTAAGCAACCCAAGAGAGTCTCTTGGGCTTGCATTCTCTCTACCTAAAATTTATTTTCTGTAAAGTGTAAATAATCATTGTGTTTGCCCACACCTTGCATAGTGATTTGGCATTGTCATCCATGCAATATCGTGAAGGCTAGGATCTAAAGTTTATTTTCTACTTTAGTTTTATTTTTACCCACTTTGGCCAAAACCGGTAGGCTTGTCCTCCATCTTGTGCCATAGTGTGAGGTTGCTTCAGTTTTAAAATTTATTTTCAAGTTATTTATTTCATTCATTTTTCGCCCACATCTTGCATAGTGATTTGGCTTTGCCATCCATGCAATATCGTGAAGGCTAGTTAATTTAACTTGTTGAAAAGTTATCAAATTTGTGCCCCGCCTATACCCCGTATTTCTTTCCCTTGCCACTTTGTGGATTTGGGAAAGTAAAAAAAGCAAAGGATTGAGAGGCTAGTTTAATTAGGCACCCAATTATTATTGTCTTTACCAACAAAAAAGGTGACATAGGAGGCTACAAGGGGTTGAAGTCGGGGACGGCTTCACAGCACTACGTGTCCTCCTTGCTTGAGCGCCCAAGCATTCTGGATTTGACCTGTGGAGCTAGGGAAGAACCTTGTTTGTTCTTCTTCTTGAGCACCCAACACTTTCTTTTGGTTGAGGGAATAAGAGTTTTGGGTAGTCACATAGTTTCGGCTTGAATCTTTCACACTCTAATTTAAGAGAGTTTTAAAATTTGTTAAAATCAACCTAAACACTCTTCACAATTATTTACTTTTGAGCAAGTTACTTTTTAAAGCACTTTACTTTCAAGTAATTTTTCGTTTCATGTGAATATTTGTTTAAAAGCATTCTTTATTCTTTATTTTAATTGAACATAATTGGTTTAAGTGTAGAGTAACTTCTTATATATTGTGGATATCTCATAACATTGTTTCATTATTGTATAATTGTATTTTGTTGTATATCTCATTGACTCCATCTTGTTAATCTTTAGGCACTGGTCTAATTGTTGAATATAAGAAAAGGTTTGCCTCTCATTCAAAGTTGCATTTGCATTGTTTGCTTGTCATTGGGTCGAGTCTTCACAACTAAAAGCTCAATTAACTCCTAGATCATTAATCAAACTTCACATAGTTTAATAGGGTCTACCCCCCCTTGGCTTCCCTAGGAGTGAGCCTAGACAGAAGAAGTCTAGATCGAGGTGACAGTGGGTCTAGACTTAGGTTTGTGCATCCAAGGACACACCAAGTGGGTTGGAGACTTCTCCACGTTAGCAGGTGTGTATAAGGGCGACAACAAGGCGCACTACATTATGCTGACAGGTTTAGTAGGGATGCCATCCACGAATGTGGCGAAGCATCCATTGGGTTTCCCCTCAAGGTTTTCCACGAAAATACATCACATGTACATTGCTCCATTCTCGTAATAAATTTTATCATTCTCTTCCCTTTCTTGTACAATGCACCAATCCATTTATAACCATGGTCCTTCATCTTAATAATATCATGTATCAAAAGGTTCAATGTGTGAACCAAACACCCTAACAAAAATATGTTAGGGTACATATCCTCAATGATTGCTCCCACTGCCTTACAATTCGCAGCATTATTAATTATGACTTAAATGGCATTTTATGGCCCAATCTATTGAATAGCTTTAATTAAGGGTTCTACAATATTTATACCGGTCTTGTAACAATCTGAGTACTCATAGGCTGAAAGGAAGACCGCACCATTAGCAGGCACACCAAGAATATTCATCATTGGCTTGCCTTTAACATTTGTCGAACCATCAAATACAATGGATACCCCATATTAAGTCCAATCATTTATAAATTGTCCTAGAGAATTATGGATTTTGGCTCTTTCCCTATAAAGTTCCATGGTTATGGCTTTGTCATACCCGAGGCTATTGTATCCTTTAACAACACTATTGATGGCTTATACCTCTTCAAGCCAATCAGGTGAGCAAAGAAGACAAAATGGTATCTCACATGCACAGAGAACCTTGACCATGTTTGCATCCACATCATCCCTGCAACCTTGGTCAAGGAAATCTAATATTGTTATACACCCTAAATGCATAGGTGAGAATCCACTAGCATGGAGAAATGGGGATCGACCACTGAACATTCTATGTGAGCCTAAGGTGTCATATTCAACCCTTGATTTTTTGGATTTGTTTTGTACTTCCACCTCTTCCGTCTTGTATATATTTTTATCTGTCACTAGCACTTTATCACCTGTTTTGACTCCTATAGTCTTCTTATCATCACAATGGCATAATCCCACAAAGATATTTTCTCACATGGGTATATGAACCTGTGTAAGTTATATTACAATGGAAGCATGTAAATTTTGCGGTTTTGCCCCCTTTCCCTCCCTCAAACTTTGTCACATACTTCCACAACGGCATTGAACTCTCTTTGTGTTTCTTTCCATCATCATTGTTAGTTTCATCGTCCCGTTCCATTTCTTTCTTCTCTCCGCAATATGTGCCATTTCCTACTTCTTCCTCCGCATCACCAGTATGTCAATTTCCCAACACCACCATCATAATCAAAAAATGGAACCAAAAGGATAAACCATACACCCATCATGCTTCTTGAGAATAATGTGTTGCTGCAATTGAATGATGGAGAAGGAGAAATGGAAAAGGGTAGGAGAAGAGACCAATCAAGCATTCAACATAGAAAATATACTAGTTTACAACACAGGAAAAGAACAAACAAGAATGGGCTTAGTGCCTACCACTTTAGCTCCCCAATGGTGGTTGAATGTAACTAGCAAAATTCCCACTCAAAACCCTAGCAAAGATGAGTAAAATGAGTGAATAAGAAACATAATGAAAGCAAATGGAGTGAAAGAGTGTTTTGATCCATAAAGAAACCGTAGCCATGGATTACTTCACCTTTTCGAACCTTGTCTTTGTTCCCACAAGCACCAAAAAACCAAAAAAAAACACCTGGGAGCGTTGAGGAAGGAGCGATGAGGAAGCACGCTCCCCCACAACAAAGATCTAAAGCATGCCAAATCACTCAACATTTAAGCCTTGTTGTGCCACTAAATCAAAGTATCAAAACAGCCATGAAAATTTCTCCAAATCACATGAAAACATTTAAAAAGGATTGAAGAAAATTCATTGGCAGAGATTATGGGATGATTTTGTGCACGAGGAGATCAGACTTGGTCAGTCTAGCGGATCTTCATCTTCACCACAGATTGTGGATGAAGAAGGCTT
>SNQJ01S0309129.1:0-10025 GCA_010110895.2 Picea sitchensis
GAGTATATAAAGAGTTATTCTCAGTACCTCAACTGTACTAATAATTATTTTAATTGCTCTTTGTACATATGGTGCTATTAAGTATGAACTTGTTTAAAAAAGATGGTAAGGTGCACATATGATCCTATGAGTTGCATCATCAGGTTGCAATTATTTAGGTGTGTTTGGGCAGAGTTGGCAGTGCCAAATGCACATTTGATGCCTTGAACTATGAGGCTGTTTACAGATATGCAATATCTCAGCTTGTGGTGCTCTTTTCTTTACATGTGCCCTTTTTGTCGGGAGAAATATCTTTTGGGTCTTGACTCTTATGACTTAACCATTTGATCCATTTAGTACATGAGTTTAGTTATTAATTTTTATGGTAATGCATTTATTCCTTTAACTTTGAAATGCTTTTCTACAGTTTAGGGTTATTCATTTATACCATTTGTTCACGCCCTCCCAAGGTTTGTTTGTGTTGGAAACCTAATCCGCTAAGGTTACATTATCATTCACTTGAAGGAATGTAAAATGCCAAGTGATAGTGTAATGGTTGTCGGGAGTCCAAGAGGCCTTGGAATATGAATCCAATGGTCACATCACTTCATACTTGTATCATTTTGATGAATAAAATGCACTTCACGCTTATCCATTTTGTGTGTCCAACAGTGGTATCAGAGCGACCTGTAGTTCTTAGGCCTGAATTGAGCTATGGGAGTTATCCATAGTCGAGTCTTCTGGAGCTGTTTTTCATCTGTTAGTCTGAGATCTGTCTCCCTCGTACATAAACGTTCCCATGCTTGGATTATTCTGCCAGTTTGCCATCCCATTCTATTTCAGCGTCATTTGCGTAGTTTATTGTGCCTAATAATTAGGGTTTTTGCTCGATACGGGAGGTTCCGAGTTTGTTGTTCGAATTGAAAGAATAAGGTAGAATTGTAGGCATATGGATAGCTTGTCTCTCTGGCACGCATCCCTTTGCGTTACTTTGCAATTTGAGCCACATCCCTGATTGTTGTTCGCGTCTTCTGCGTTACACTATTGTTTGCGCCCTCAATTCTTCTGATCGAAGTCAAACATAATTAAAACCCTAAACCTACTCTAATCCGAACCATTGGCTTATCTTTCGAGAAAGACAGTGCCAACCGTGCCTATTGTCAATGAAATCGTTGGTAGTTATTTCTCTTAGACGTTTTAATTATTCCATGATCGAGTGTTTCAAAGCATTTCTTGTCATGAGTAAGCCACGAAGTGGAGGTTTTGACGTGCCTACAACGAAATTTGATGCTCGCCCTGCAAAATAAAACAATATTGTAGCGCATACTCTTGGGTTCTCTCGCAGTTGAATCCTCGATCACTATTGTAAGGGTACATGCATTCCTGCAGCAAATGATAGTCATGGATGAAGAACTCGGGAATTCCTTAGAACATGGTGCCCTTTGTCCACAACGTCTTGAATCTCTCGACGGTTTCCTTGAACCCTAGGTGCTTCAAATTAGCTTCATAACCCATAACGAGGTCTTGCCACTGGTTAATGTGGGAGACACATGAAGGGAGTTGTTCACGAAGTAGAGTAGCTTGATTGTCGATGCGGGTGTTGAGCTTGCTCTGGATGCACTTCACATGCCCACGAGCTTTGTCGTGCATTGAAAATCTGTCACAAGGTGATGACATTTCTTTCACTCCCGTCTCAAAATTCTGTTGTCTTTTGAATGCATTACGAACTGGATCAATAGTAGTTGCTGGACCTTCCAAAGGCGCTCTATCTTTTTTTTGATGGAAATTGGTTCGACTCCAAGAGTGGTATCAACCGAGCGACTTTCCTATTTTACCATTGTAAAGCAATCAAGTGACTTCTTTCTTCTCGACGTTGTGGATTTGTTCCTTGAGCTAGTCGAGAGAAACCCTAATTTGAGTTTTTGCTCCTTCACTCATCTATGGCACGCTCGGTTGAAGTCCGATATTTCTAGCGGTAGAGCATAGAACCACTCATTCACGAGTTTGCTAAATCAGATTCTATTGAAGTCTGAAAGCTCTTATTCCTAAACACATGTATAGTGCCCAACAATGATAACATGCCTAACATTATTCTATATATTTTAGCATTCGAGTTAAAGGGAATGTAGACATAGAAAACAACCACTCTTTTGCAACCTCTGAGGATTCTATCTATACACCGTTGCTTGGTGTCACTGTCCTCTTAGATTCATTTGGGGAAAAGCTTTGCCTCTCAACTTATTTAAGCCTTGAGACCATTTTTAAACCAGTGTTGAGTTTGAGGCATCGAGGAGGATTTCAGGACCATTTGTCCGATGAGACAGTCGCAAAAACATTGACGACACATTTGCAAGAATCAAGATATACTTGCAAATAGTTTTCTTTTTGTAAGCTTACTTGTGTTTTCTTCTTTAAATGGGTGCATTTTCGGTAGAACCCAACACTCCTCTTTTGTTGAGTTTGCATTACAAAGTCTGGGTGGAGTTGCAAGAAACCCTAATTATGTCTTTAAAATGGCTCGAGTTGAGGAACTGTTCGAGCCATGACACTCCTCATTTGTTGAGTCTGCATTGCAAAGTCTGGGTGGAGTTGCAAGAAACCCTAATTTTGTCTTTAAAATGGATTGAGTTGAGGAACTGTTCGAGTTATTGAACACTCTAATCCTCTCCTCTCTGGACAATATAGTCACCATTGACAAAACCACTTTGCAGTCTGTTGTAACATGCTTGCATGTTTCGTAAGCCAAAGCAACACTGTTGCAAACTCAGACTCGAGTTCTTCACGATGCACTTGAGCAAACTAATCTTCGAAAACATTTTGAACTAGTCCCTGTTCATAACCCTCTTTTCGAAGATGATGCCGATTAAGATCAACAACTAGCGCAACAACAACTCAGTGAGACAACCCCATATCCAAGTACAAATGATGTTCAACTTTCTCTTTCCAAGCGGATCATCAGACCTTGGGAAGAAATAAAAAATAACAAGCACAAAACCGATATGGATATGAAAAGGATGTCACCTTTCATAATCCGGATTACACCAAACCGATCTAGTTCTAGAGTGTTTGATTGCTTCACGAGAGTTCACATTCACCTGCTCTGTTCAAGAGCAGATTTAGAAATGCCAACATTGTCAACGAGTTGGCCACATGGAAGATTAGTGCTTCGATCTTCATCCTTGTAATCATTGTGGGTAGCACAATCATCATTCAGATAGATGTTCCAAACACCAGAAATCTGCAAGCATAAAGAACCACTATGGGTGGATCCCTTCTTAGCGACGGTCATCAACATTCAAGAAGATATCTCAATCATATCGTAGAATTCATTCTCGGGTATTGATGCATCTTGTAGTGAAAGGATTTGCATCTTCTCACCTTGTACCTAACAGGGGGGTACAACATCAACGATTGACAGTTCGACTTAAAGTTTCAAAGTCTCATCAATCGTGCAATAACAAGCGAGCGTGATTGGTTTGTGGTTTTCCTTAAACCACCACTTAGTAGGGAGGGGAAGGTAAAGGAGTTTCCAGATTTGGGAAGAGAAGGGACACTCAAGGAAGAGGTGAGAAATGGATTCAGAGGTTGAGAGGCAGAAGGGGCATTGGGAGGGGCCTTGAATTCCACGTTTTTGCAGCTTTTTTGCTGTTAGTATTTTGACATGAACCATCAACCAACATAATATATTTACTTTAGGCAGAGAGGGGTTGGAGCAAATTTCTTTCCAGATTTTGGAGGCCGGGTGACCCTGATCATTAGATTGCAAGAGTGAATAACTGGCTTTGACTGAAAAGTTTGTGGAGCCCCAACTACGGGAGTCGGATAAGGAGTGATGGGTGGGAGCACATTTGACTAAATTATTGAAAAAGGTGGAGATCAAGGGTCTTAGGTGATCATGAGTGTTCGACGGTTTCCAATTTGTCCAGTCCCCATCAAAGTTCCAATGGCAGAAATATTTGAGAAGGAAGAGGCCTTTGGTATAGCACCAGTCTTTTATAGGGCGGAGAGACTCTTGACTGTTCAAAGGTTCGAGATCCAAGATACGGTCGGTCCAT
This sequence comes from Picea sitchensis, assembly GCA_010110895.2. Taxonomy (NCBI): domain Eukaryota; kingdom Viridiplantae; phylum Streptophyta; class Pinopsida; order Pinales; family Pinaceae; genus Picea; species Picea sitchensis. Next base: position 4,035 of record SNQJ01S0309129.1, read on the forward strand.
ATGTTTATGTGTGCTCCGTTCCTCGGGGCCCAGGAGAGTTTGGATTTGTTAAGGGGGAAGGCATGTTTTAGGAGACGCCAGATAGGAGAACCAGGGAGAGGGGAAGGGAGGACGTCAAGGCATCGTAACCTTGAGGAGTTGAAATATTTGGCTATAAGAGTTGATTTCCACCAATTTGCATTTCTTGTGATAAGACGCCAAGCTAGCTTTGCTCCCAAAGATGTGTTCATTAGAATAGGATCCCTGATAGCAAGTCCTCCTTTGTTGAGGGGTTGACAGACTTGTTTCCAATTGAGAAGGTGAAATTTTTTGGTTTTTGTTTTTCCTCCGACCCAAAGGAAACTTCAGAGAGCTTTGGAATTTTTTTCAAGAGTGCCTTTTGGGGAAAGAAGGCCAAAGCACTAGAAAATGGAAAGTGAAGAGAGGACAGATTTGAGGAGCATTGATTTTCCAGTTGGATTTAGCCAACGACCTCCCCAACTTTGAATTCTTCCGAGAATTTTATCAATTACCTCATGCCAAGCCATGGTGCCATAAGAATTTAGAAATATAGGCACACCTAAATATTTGAAGTAGTTCCAAGTGGTGATGATAGGGAATCCGAAAATTCTGGCAATATGATCTTTGATGTGACCTGGGACATTCCAACCGTAGATCCTGCATTTAGTTGAGTTCAATTTTCCTCTAGAAGCCAAGAGAAAAGAGTCAAGAACTTTCTGAAAGCGATTAACTATAATTATAAAGGCCGCCCCCAGAAGAAGTGTGTCATCTGCAAACTGAGAGTGATTTATTTCCTTGACCCCCCTCGCAATAAGTAACCTCGAGAGTCTACCCTTTCTTCTTTCGTCTTCTAATTTTCGACTAAGAGAATCTCCTAGAAGGATGTAAAGGAAGGGGGAAAGCGGGCATCCTTGACGGAGACCTCTATTGCCTTGAAAAATTGTGAGGGTCGACCGTTTATTAAGGGGGAGATCCAAGGGGAGCCAATGCAAGCCCTGATCCAATGAATAAATTCTTCAGAGAACCCATAAGCTTTGAGGATTGAGAACAGGAAAGAATGTTTGATGCGATAAAAAACATTCGTCATATCTAGTTTGACGACCATACCTGGGGCTTTGCTTTTTTTGCTGGAATGAATGGCCTCTTGAACTAGCACGATATTGTCTGTAATCTGTTTGTTCTTTAAGAATCCTCCCTGGTTTTCTGAGATTAGAGTTGAAAGCAAGGGCTTTAGGCGATTTGTAATGATCTTAGTGAGGATTTTATATGAGGAGTTACAAAGGGAGATGGGACGGAAGTAGGAGAAGTTAGAGGGATTGGAATCTTTGGGTATGAGAGCTAGGAAGGTGGAGTTTGTAACTCCTCCAAGTTTTTAGTTTTAGAGGGTGTAATTCAACATTTTCTTTAGATCTCGTTTTATGGTGGCCCAAAAGGATCGGTAAAATATGATTGGAAACCCATTAGGCCCGGGGGCTTCTTCAATTATCTCTCTGACCAATTGATTGTTTTCATGTTCAGAGACTATGCTTGGAATGTTGGCTAGCATATCTAGAACTTCTTCATTCGTTCCTTCATTACTTGGCTGCTAATATAAGGATTCAAAGTGGTGGAAGGCCGCTTCTTTGACTTGTTCAAAGGTGTCGAGTTGTTGGCCAGTGTTTGAAAGAATGGATGTAACTGTATTTTTGTTTCTCTGATTTTGTGCTTGTTTGTGGAAGGAGGAGGTATTTGAGTCTCCTGCTTTTAGCCAAAGACTTTTGGACTTCAATCTCCAATGTTCTTCTTCTCTGCGCAAGGAGTGATGAAGTTTCTGGTGGGCTTCTTTTTCTTGATTCAAGAGTGTCTCGGTGACTTTCTCTTCTTATAACCGAAGTTGAACTTTCATAAGTTGTTCAATCTTTTCTTGCCTTTCTTTTTGTGGCGGGATATAGGAAGCTTTCACCCAGTCTTTGAGAGCTATTTTGATAGCCTTTAGCTTGCATTCCCATATATAATTCGGGGACTCAGAGAAAGGGGAAGACCACATTTTTTGAATGAGTGGTGGGATAGAAGGGTTTTTAATCCAGAGAGGATTAAAGTGGAAGGGAAGAGGGCCGAAGTTCTGTGGGTTATTGAAGTTTAGGGAGATTGGCTTGTGATCAGAAACAACATGCGAAAGGATATGGGAGGAAATTTCTTGGGGGGAGAGAAGGAAATTACTGTTGATGAGGAAGCGGTCCAATCGAGCTGCTATATAGTAGAGACCAAAGCTCATGTTGTTCCAAGTATACTTTCCCTTGGACGGCTTGACGTCCTTCAGATCCCAGTCTGTGATTAGATCGATCAGATTTTCAGAGAAGGGGTCTCTGATTTTACTACCTCCTTTCTTTTCTCCCTAGTTGAGGTGGGTGTTGAAATCTCCACTAATTATACAAGAGGAGAGATTGATGGTGTTTTTGAGCATGAAAAGGGAGTTCTAGCAGGCGGTTTTGTCCTTGTAGGAGGTGGGCATATAGACATTGATTACTGAAATGATGTTACTGAAGTCCTTATTTTTAAGAACAGTTAGAAGCCAACTTTTAGTTTCTAGAGTTGCCTCAAGAGTCCAGATCTAATCATCCCAAAGAGTTGCTATGCCGCCAGAGACTCCTTGAGAACTTACGACAACTCCACCGGTGGTTTTGAAAACCTTTTTCGTTGTTTCTAGGATCGTTGATGCCTCCATTTTGGTCTCCTGGAGGAGGAATCCTGAGGGGTTGGCCATAATTTTGAGATCTCTTAGGGCTTCAACTTTGGATTTATTGCCAAAGCCCCTGCAGTTCCAGGAGAGGAGATTCATTGACGGGGGGTGGAGGAGGTCCGATTGCCATGGGTCGGGAGGTTAGCTCCTTTAGTTCCTCCTTCGCATGTTGAAGTATGCATGGAGTTTTCTATAGATAGTTGCTTACCTCGTGCCTTTTCTTTTGATGTTGTTTCTTCTCTGACTTCTTTATTAGATCTCCGACCAAACTTTCTAGGTTTATCTGGGGGAGTTCTCCTTCCTCCACATCTTGATTGTGTTGCGATTTTAATAAGGATTCTTCATTTACTTGCTGTTCTTCTTCTTGAGTGTCCTCCTTTGAAAGTTCCTCTTCGTCTGATTCTTTTGTTATTCTAACTAATGCTGGAGCGGAGAAGGAAATAGGCTCCAACACAGGTGCTGAAGATTGGTTTTTCTTTGAAGATGGTTCACCCAGAGATTCAAAGGAGTTTTGAATGGGCATGGGGGGGATGATGGTGGGGTTAGGGGCTACTTTTTTAGGGTGGGGTTTGGTAGGAGGATTTTGATGAGGGGGGCCCGATTTGGGGATAGATCTTGAGGGCCCAGGGTCGGGGCCTGTTCCTTTTCCAGTATTGGCTTTCTTTCTGACCTACTGCCAACCTTCCTCTTGTTCTACAACATCAACTTCTTGTGCTTGTTTGTTACTGGGACGATTTTTAGCAAAGTGGTCATATTCGTGACAGGACTTGCATTTGAATGGGAGTTGCTCATAATCTAGCTTTTGAATGTAAGTCCAATCGTCTAACTTCAACTTGATTGCCTCAGGGAGCCCTTTTTCTAGATCTACTTCCACACAAATCCTGGCACAGGAATACATGCTAGATTTTGGTTCAGCCCTGTCAATAAATTTTCCCAAAGTGTCATCGATGCTTTTTAGAACTTCATCTCCCCAACAGTGAAATGGTAAGTGTGGAAGCCTCACCCAAACCATGACAACTGAGGGAATGTCGTTTTCTAGGTCAAAATCTGGGGACCATTTGTTTAGATATAACCCTCTTGGGCCGAAGAAGTAAGGGCCATTTCTAAAAATGAGATCTCTGTCTTCATTATGCTCAAAGTAAAAAATATAGAAGCCCTTACCACAGAAGAAGTGATTCATGTGTCCCTGTACCAGTGGGTGCCAGTTCCGCTCAATCCAAAGGTCGATTTGTTGAGATGAAGGCCATAACCCCATGAATTGACCTACGAGTGCTCTGGAGGCGAACGAGAGAGCCTTCTTTGCGTTGTTGTGCAAGGAATTGCCACTTTTGGGATTTGGTCCAGTTTTTTCACGAATTAGGAAGTGGTTGGGCACGTGGGAGGACTACCCAGCTAGCCCACCAACGTCTTGAAGGCTTCAACTTCGTCGAGGAAGTCCGGGGGAGGATCAGGGTCCGGAACCGTCGAGGCCATAGGGAGGCCGAGAGGATGGGGCCGAGGCGGGGAGGCGGCGAGCTAGGGTTGCAGAGCGCGGCGCGGCGTTGTTATTAGTAATATCCATTTTTCTGGTATCTTTGGTAATAACCATGATGCCAATTACCACCATGGAACATGGCCGATATTAAATTTACAAAACATAGGCAGAATTATGTGCTCTGCAATACAAAACAAGGGCTGTAGCAGCCTCCAATCTGCATCTGAATATTATGTGCTACTGCTCTGCAATACAAAATGAGGGCTGTAGCAGCCTCCAATCTGCATCTGAATATCTTCCAAACAATCCTGAGTACAGTCCTGAAATGAAGCTAAATTCCAGACTTGTATTCTTCCCCCAAGTAAGGTCATCTTCGTCAAGACTCAAAACAGCACTATCCACAAGCATTAATCATCAACGTATAAATAATAAGAACCAAATTACTTATTTGTTAAGGAATGCACTTGGTCCACGAAATGGTTCGCCGTTCTTTTCCAACGATCTATGCTAGGGCATTAACATCTCAGGCATCTTTTTACAACAGCCATCCCACCCACCAACCTCTCTTTCCCCTCAGTTCTGTACAACACAAGGAATGGGATCCCCTTCTCTGCTAAACGGACCCTCGGGCTATCCCTCTAATTTACAGCTGCTGGGAAGGAATTTCAGCTGTAAATTATTTTCCTCTTTGACTCAACATTCACTCTTGGTTTTCACATGGTTTCATGGCTGCAAACTATGGCAACATGCACTCTTTCCACCCAGCATATCAATGATAGGATGAATGAATATAAATGACTTTTCCCCGAACGTAGAGAGAATTCCTTCCCAACAGCTTGCATGAACACTAGGCTTGTATGGGAAACATTTGCCTTCTTTAAAGCTTGGGGAAAATAAAATAGAGACACATAAAACAAAGGATACGAAGGCTTCAGGATAGACCACCCTTACTTCCCCACTCATTGGTTCATTGCCACCGTGGTGCTCCTAGGGAGTTATAACTCCCAAGTGCACCTTATAATTTATTATTAATAATATGATTAATTTCTAAAATAATGAAATGGTAATTTGCTTACCCAACTTACTATATGCTAACACATTATATTCAAAAGCTCACAGGGAGTTTTATAGCAGCCAGATTGTACGGCAAGTTAATACGGAGCAGAGAATAATAAGTCTAAATCCAGTCCTTCAAAGAGGCCTAAAATTTCAAAATTGCTGCCTAGAAGCTGAGCTATTCTTGCTGTCCTAGAGATATAGCTATACATCTGTTTGGTATAATGCCTAACATATTGATCTAACATAAAAACTGCTTTGCAATACATTTAAAAACCTGAACTTAAGCATAGAGGGGCTTTCGTAGTGCAACATATTAGATATCATTTTTGGGATTAACTGTGTAGATTAAGTCATTAATCTATGACCCATATCCATGAGTATTAGTCATTAATCTACGACCCATATCATTGCATCAGGTGATGCTCACAGGGGTGAAGAAGTGGGATTGAAACCAGCAAAATGGATCGCATAGCATCAATCATCACTTCCGGGGCTTGCACCCGGTAAGTGATGATTGATGCTAATACTCATGGATATGGGTCATAGATTAATGACTTACTCTACGCAGTTAATCCCAAAAATTATATCTAACCTGAACTTAGTTTAACCCATGACCACTGTGGGCTTCCTGTTTGACCCCAGCCTGAAAATTGGGTTTCAGATCTGCAATTCCTATCTCCATGTTGTTTTGGGCTTGGACAGTTTCTCCATCTTTCACCATAATTCATATAGCCAATAG
>SNQJ01S0309131.1:0-10025 GCA_010110895.2 Picea sitchensis
CACCAAAAGGGGATACCCACATAGTCAACAAACTAACTATGTTGTCTTCCTTGAACCTCTATTTCAATATATTTAACCACACCCTTCTTTAAGTCTACCTCAACCAATGCATGGGATATAAAATGAGAATATGTCCTCAGAAACCTTTCATCTGCTTCATTGAAGGACCAAATATTGTTTCCTCCAACCTATACCTCCAATGAAAACAATTCCAAAGGGATCTCAAGCATTTTATCCTAAACAGTTTATACCAATGACCTTTATGTTCGAGGATAGAATCAAGAGAGACATCTATTTATAGTTAAGGGCATATATCCCCACAACCAACTATCTCCCAATATATTTAGACCATCCTCTTAAGAATTAAAAATAAAGGCAAGTGAGCCCTTAACTAATAAATGATATTGAAGTATGTACCCTATCTAAGGCTTCCACTCCATTTATAGCTAGTGTCACAGAGTCTTCTTAGATTTATTCCTCCCAAAAAATATCTATATTAGAGCTTGATTCATGAACTCCACGAACCTATTAATTTTAATTTCTTTTTCAAACACTAGTTTTACCCTATTTTCCACGTTTTAACACATTTCCTTCCTTGTTTTCATAACTTTAACTTTTTCACCTAATCCTCCTTCACATCGTCAACCACTTGATCTTTGCTAGGAATTTTAGAGGTGAAACTACCAAAATTACCAATACATTCTAATTTTCTCAATCATGACATGTTTTCCTTAGGAAACCCGACCATCTTTTAACAATCTAGTTGTAATGGTTTATCAATAATAGGTTGCGATTTTTTTCTAACTTTGCTCACCTCTATATTTCCTTTTCTATCAAATATGGATGGAATGTTACCAAGATTAAGGAGCATTTGATTCCAAAGTTACTAGGCATGTTTCACCCAAGAGGACTTTTGAAAAATCGAGCGTTCTTTCCATTTTTTGAATACATGTTTCATCTATCTGATAACTACATGTTTTGTTCACTTATGTTCTCTAGCTAACTTTTTGTTAGAGCTTCCAAGGTTCCCATAAAAAAATATTTGCATCCCATCATGCCCTAGGAAGCTTCACTTCCCCTAGGGATCCAAACATCATGGGGCCTTGGTGAAAATAGTTTGTCCCTCAAGCACTGACCCCTTGGTGAATATAGTTCATCCTTCAAATACATTGTCACTATAATACACCACACAATTTCCTCCTCAAATTCCATTACTTACAAAACCCTCACCTATCTATTTTAAATATTTAATATACAATATTAAATATCAAAACTATCGAATAATATTATTATAAACGTTTTTCAATGAGTTGGACAAATTATATGGCATCTCTCATGCGCATATCAACAGTGGCTGGGATTTACCCCTATCATCTCGTAGATGTAGATATGTTCTTCATTAGTGAATTTTTTTAAAGTTTCAAATCCCGTGTGACCCTTGTGAGAATTTTCTTTTGGTTCTTTGGTCCCACAAAGTTGTGGAACAGCTTCGTTACAGAGCCATCCCGATGCATGTGAGATGCACGCTAGTATTGGCTTGTATCCTCTTTTTCAGCGATGTAACCAATAAGTTGTTCCCCATTCTCGCCTTTTTATGGGTAGGAAGCTCCAACTGATATCTTCCCTATGGATAAAGATGCATATAACTTATAAGAATCTGAATTAATTTTGAATAATGTGGGTTTCTTTACCCGGTTGCAATGGATTTTGGCCATGATTAGCGGATCTCGATGAAGCGAATTCTTCTGTTAGAAAAAAAAAACAAAAACATTAGCTTAGGTTTTCATACATCCTTAAGTCTTTTCTTCATTGTTGGTTTGACATTGAGAATACAAGGATGCGATCTAAATTAGGTCCATGGTTTTAGAAAATCGGTTTAGAATGAAACCCTGAACTACCGCTTTCATTCCTTTGGCTGATATTATTTCCTCGGTACCGGTTTGAGTGAGACTCCCAAATTTTCCATTTCATTATTGGGGTTCTTGTTGGTTTCATAACTGCGGTGAAATTTTGATGAGGTGGATCGATTGATAGTGAAGGTCGGTGTTTAGATAAATACATTAGAAACCGAATGAGGTGAAGTTCGGTAGGGTAAAGTCGAAGTAGAATGATAGCAGTCGAAAGTCAACCCGATATAAAGAGGTGCGAAGAAAGATTGAGCGTGTAATTGAATGAAAGGCCCGAATGAAGAAGCGGTTGTAGTTGATTGGTATCCGACGGCGTGACCCATAACGAGAGAATCAGTTTCTTACGGTTGCATCGATGCATTAGTTGTGTCGTTTTCGATTCTTTCTTAAGGTTTTCCTACGCGCAAACATATAAAGAAGATTTTGTAATATTGAAAATGTTAATCATACAACTAATCAATAATATGTATAGGTTGTTGGTCATGAAGATGTGGATTGAATTGACTAGAGAATTAGTTGCGTACCGTAAAGCAAGAAAGGTATGATATCGGTGTCTTGGGATGGCAGACCAGAGTTAGACCGCGTAACCTTTGACCGAATGAATAAGACAACAAGAGAATGTTTCGAGAAATGCTGGGTTTCACGGTTTGGTTTTCTAGGGTAAAATCTATGTGTCTTGTGTGTTTTCTTTGTCATTTACTCTCCTGATTAAATCTTTCTTTGTCATTGTATTTGCTTGAAATATTCTTTGGATAGAAAAAATGAGCAGCGCAATAAGGAGGTGAAAGCGGTTATCCAGTTTGACATATGAAGGATCTTGATGCGATGATGTGAACTTCAAGGCATTAAATGGATATCAAGTGAGATCAAGCAGCTAGAAATATGTGGTTGAACTAGATAAAGTATGTTGAACAATTTTGAAACTTTTCAACATCCAGGATTACAAACTTACTGACTCCATTCAGAACAGGATAGTGAATAATTCGTCCAAAGACACAAAGAAATAAAGGCATGATGTTCCTTATAGAATGATGGTTGTTTCTAAATATCCTTGACCGAACTCAATAAGACGTACATTATCCGATAATAGGATTGTTGAGTAAGTACATAATATCCGACACAGGAAGGCATTAGACTGATTGTCAAAAGATGGCCAATTCATTTGAGTGGCAAAAATACTAAATTTGTCGCTGCAAGGAAAACTTTGGAGGCCTTGGTGTCTTAAACGTCATGGACATGAAGCGATAAACGGTGAAGGTACTGGATCTGACCGAAGATTAGAGCTCCAGCAGATATTGTTCAATATTCGATGAACATCCCATTTGGATGAGTAGAGACAAAAGCGGTCGCATACTTTCAACGTAAGATCTGACCACATGGAAATACTGGAAATAAAAATGATATGGCTACAATGATTGTATTTGATGTCCGATTTGATGAAGCTATGAGAATAAATTGTGATAGTAAATCCTGTATATTTATAGCAAAAACCAACTATCATTCTAAACTAAGCATATTGATGTATGATACCATTTCATGAGAGACATTGTGGAAAGAAACAAGGTGTTGTTGGAGAAAGTAGTGCGTTGAGCTTATAGTAGACTCTTTGACCAATTTTGTGGTGTTGTGAAGTTCTCTTGGTGAAGAGAAGCGATGGGCATTTCCCTAGGCTGTGTGAAGCGAGTTAGAGAATATCTCGTTTCATCAAACAAAACAAGTGGGAGTATTTTGGGTTGTTATATTCTTGTAGTGAAGGTATATTAAGTGGATCAGCGATAGTGAAATTAGTGAGAAACAAAGTTGAGGTGCAGTGGGCAGAAGTCGAAATTGAGGTGGATTCGGCCAGGTGGTGATTCGAATATAGATAGCAAGCGAAAGAATAGAGTCAACCAGCGAAAGGTGAGACGTATTAGTGACTAAAAGATCAAATGAAAGGTCATTGTGTCAGACTTTGTAATTAGATTGTAGCAATCGAGATTCACAAATTTGTAACCAATGATTTGGATAACCATTTTGGTACTTTGTTGCAGTTTTCCTCTTTGTAAAGCCTATAAAGAATGTGTTTAATACCAAAAGGTTAAACTCATACAACTAATGCGATGTCGTTATATAGGTTGTTGGTGATGTGAGATGTAATCTAAAATTGGCTAGCGTTGATTAATGTAAATCAAAGAAGGTATGATGTCGATTGTGTCCTAGTCGTATACCAAGTTTATACATGCAACCTTTATTATGAATGAATAAAGCCTTAAGAATCAACCTTCTAAAAGGAATGTTGGTTTTCTCGTTTGGGTTTCGAGGGCCTTTATCTTTGGTGTATTGGCAATCTTTTGTCATTTATTTTTTCTTTCTTATTTCTTCCTCTCTTCTACTAAGTTTAACATGGAAGTGTTCCTAGTTACTAATATTTACCCTAATAAGGCAATAGGTTCAGCGCTCTAGGAAAGTTCCTTTGAAAGCCATGGCGAGAGCAAGCATATCAACATATTCTGAATTTTGCGGAAATGGACCATTAAAAGTTTCCAAAAATTATTTTGGTAGGAAGAAATATTCATAATCAATAAAGTACCCAGATGATAAACATTCAATTTAAATAAATTATCTACATGTTGCCATTTTGTGAAAATTAAAAGTCAGATTTGAATATCTGGGCTACTAAAAACTTATATGCCATCCTTTGTTAAACACATATCCTATCACCTGTTAAATTTGAAGCATCAGGGGTGGGTTATCGTGTCTTTCATATTTCCTATCTCTTAGATATGAATCAAGTACCTAAATTCATATCTCTTAGATATGAATTTAGGTATTTGATTTGAGATTCTTACCTCTTTATTGAGCATTAGATGTGTTATTTGTAGATGACATAGTTGCATATGTTACTATTGAAATTATATATATATATATATATATATATATATATATATCATTTGAAATTTCATATTACTCAGGATACTTTATTTTGAATCATTTAGTAATCCTTTAATTTACTTGAAGAGTAGAAGTATTTGAATCTGTTGGTCTCGCTAGAACAGAAACTTGTTGAAAACATGAGAAGAATTTCAAAGCCACAATAAAAATGTGGCTAAAGAAAAGGAAATTGGTGGCAATAAACCATCCATGGAAATAATTGGATGGGGCTTTTTAGGCTCTTCCCAATATACAAACACTTTGCATAAAACTAGTATTGGCAATCATTTGTATGGTGAGCTATTTCCCTTGATTAAGCAAATTTTCTGCCAAAATAAATAAAATGAATTAGGAAGAGATCGGTGTGCGATTTTCAATCTATGAAGTTACAAAATCACAATGTTGCTACAATGCTGATCAAAGTAATACCAATATTAACTGGAAATACCCGAGATATTAATAGATCACATTGTTGTGGACAAAATAAGAAAATATTAAATAATAAGAACATAATAATAAAAAGAATATAGGCTCTTTCTATTAATTTGAAAGCATATTACAACTTCCCAAAAGTTGAATTATACTTCACAACTAAACCCTACTTGCAACCCCAAAAATTAGTTTAATGCCTCAAAAATATACGAAGGGTTTTTGGACCCAAATTTTCAAAACTACGACCTACCACTGAAATGGCCCTACAAATTAGATCCTTCTATTTTTTACCTAGAAAGTACCAATAGATGAAAAATTATATAATAATACAATGGATTACTACATTTAAAGGATTTTGGTCCCGAAAATATTTTCTAAATGAGGTGAGGAAATTTTTCTCTACCTTCTCCCCAAAGTACCAATTTTCTTTTCCTAGAATGATCCTTTCGGCCAATCGCCAAGGTTGTTGTTGTCCTTGTCTTGTGGTTTGGAACTCCTCTACAAAGAAGCAATGTTATGCCAATTCTTTATAAGCATACAATGCTAAACCTCTATGGTGGTGGGACTGCTCCCCTCATCCAACATGGAAAGGGATCGCCGTTTTAAAGTAAATGTCAGAATATAAAAGCAGGAACTTCTGTAGAGTTCACGTTGCCTTAAAGACCTCGATCCGACTTGCTCCCTGCGGTGCTGAACTCTTGCATCCATGAGACCTCCGGATGGCCCCACCTTTATGAGAATGGAGACCATTTCTCCACCACCACAAATGTTGGGGCAAACGTGAGTGGTCACTAAATTCCATCATCAGGATGGAATTCCATCACGGGCCATCTCGTGTTCATCAGCGGCGTCTGGCGGTTTGGGAAGCTCACTACAATGGGTGGCGAGGACACTTTGGCGTCGAAGGCGGTGGTGCGCGATGTTGCATAAACATTTCTCTTGGCGAAACTTCGGCGGGATGTCCGGAAAGAGGTAGCGTTTTGCCAGCTGTATTACCAAACTTGAACATCATGAGGGCCACTTCAGATCTTGTTTGAACGCGTTTGGGTACATTTCGGGATCCCACAAACCATTGTCTCACATGGGACGGTGGAGTTCACCGTACGATATACGGTGATATCCCCGGTCGCTGTTGAATGCCAAAGCTCACCAATCCCTTTCACCCAGCGGATAATGGCGGGGTAGATCAATGAATGATAAAATTTTATATCATCGCGCATATACAATTCAAAAAAGGACTCCGCGCACATGGGATGAGTATTCCCTATGTCGACATAGCTACAACCGGCCATGGCTCAACTGAACCTGTTACCAGTTGGGGTTGGGATTAACGTGGGCAGCATGGATCTTTCTTTACACAGCGACCACTCGTGGAGCTCATCTCTGCTCCACGGAAAGTACGTCGCTTCCAGTTCGTGGCGGATCATCGCGTCCGTAACGGTTGGATATTTTATAGAAGTCTAATGTAGATTACAAACAACGCCATGGTGATCAACCCTTGAACCACATAATTTTCGGTGGAACAGAGTTTACTTCGCCCGAACGCCGCCTGGGGCCCCATGGAAGCTTAAATACACTCGGTATGGGCCGCCACCATCACCAGGGCGATGGGTGATAGTGCTTTTGCCGCTCAACTTGTTCCCCCCTTTCATGGCATCACCGGATCTCCGCGTGGCTCTCATGACCATATTCCCTGATTGGACACCTCGGAGATGGAAGAACAGTTGACATAGCGAGCTCAACCTTGATTGCATGAAACATGCATCCGGTGATCAGATTATCGACACGGATCAAGAGACGCGACAGCAAAGGATCATCTTTATCGAGTTGTCAAAGCAAGATAATTACTTCAACAAGGCAAGTGGCTCGCTAAGGTTCATATTCAACAAAATTTTCTCCATATCCCTAGATAACTTGATGAAATTGGTACCATTTCTTCCTAAGGGGTGACGATTGATCCATGTGGATTTAGGTGGCATCCCACCTATTCTAGCTGGTTCATTTTGGAAGTTTTCGAGTATGGCATTTTTTCCTGATTCGGGTCCCGCGACTTGTTGTTTGAGGCCTAAGCGGCGGTTTTAGGGCTTCATGCGGTCAATGACCTTTAATCTGGCGACAAAATGTGATCCTCGGATGTAGACCTTTCCAGCGGGCTATCATGTGCCTAACGAAGATCATATGCAAAATTTCTTGTTGGAAGTTGATGCTGTTTACAATGAGTTATGAAGCTTTTACAGCTTAGTCTCTAGGGTTAGGTTTTTGGATGTCTAGGGGTTTGACATTCGTTTTATTGTAAAAGGCTTGTGAGCCTCATTGCCAATCATCTTCATATTCTGCGAATGGCGCAGCGAGTCACATATTTTATTAGATATAAGCCGCCACCATTTCAACAAACTTGTTTCCGCTGCACTTTACAATTTCAACTTATTTCGCCCGTGGATAGAAAACGGTTTCTTGTATCCTACATTGATACGGTGTTAATCATCTTTCAATCTGTATTCATTGGTTGTACTTCATAAATCTAGATCGATGTTATCGGTGGAGTGTGCTCCTTGTCGTCAGTGCATGTCCCCAACTAAGTCGGAGTACAAAGAGTTGGTCTCGAGCTTGTTCCTCTTGAGGACAAAAAATTAACGACCTCATGTACGAAAAGAAAGATGGTGGAGCATGAGATCCTTTTAAAATCTTGCTTGAGGAAGCCCTCACGTGAGCGAGATGATGGATAGTTTGCAGCTTATGCGTATGTGAAGAATAAAAAGAATTGCGATGGTGAAGTTTACGTAATTTTGAAAAGCAGCGTGTCATTTTTGCTAATACTTATAAGTTAAACTTCTAAAAATTTATTAAGCGTTATCATATGTAATACTTCTTTTAGAATAAACATAAAATTTTATTAAAGAATGTTATAACATCATTCAAATTGTAGATGGCAAACATGCAAAACATCTCATTATGAGTAGATAATGAAATTTTATTTTTATATGATCATAAAACATGTTTTCTATAAAAAAAAAAATATATGTAACCTTAACCTTATATATATGCAAAATAAATTAAGCTTGTGCGCATTTTCTTGGCATGCTAATAATAACATTTTACTTTTATAAAACAAGAATTTGTATTTTTTTGGAGCCAAAACTAATCTTAAAATAAATTAAGGTTGTATGCATGTCTTTTTTTTGGATGAAACGATATTTTATATAATAATAAAAATATTGTATCTGTATAAATCAATAATGAAATTTTACTTCTATATAATAATAAAAATTTATATTATGTTGCCATACAAACATCATGCAATACATTATTATATTATACAATACTTCTCCTCCAATAAAACATAAATTTTATTAAGAATATGTAAATTTTAAATAAATTAAGTACAAACATGCTTGCAAAATAAATAACATGTGGTGGATACCGAGGTAGATAATAGCATTTTTATTTTTTCTTAATAATAAAAATTATAAAAGTATATTTTTTTTCCATGTGATAAATAAATTAATTTTATTTTACTTGTTTATAGTTAATTATGGCATTTTTAATTGTCGCTTTTTAATTAAATGTTTTAATTATAGCATGTTTAATTATGTCCTTATACGTTAAATTAAATTGTAATTATTTTATTTTATAAAAAAAAAATTGAACATATTTTACACGAACCTAAATGTTTAAAATTGCAATTTTTGTAAATATTTTCATTAATAATAAAAAGTTATATTATTTTTGATGCAAAATAAATTAAGTTAAAACTTGTAGTCGCATCCTCTACTAATTATATCATATATGTATTATAGCATTTTCTTTTAATATAATAATATAAAAGCTATATTATTTTGCAATGCAAACATGCAAAGGGACTTCTACGTCCAATAAATAGAGTGCATCCCCTATGTTGGAGTAACCTGTTCATGCTTGGCCTTCCTTGAGAAGTCTCCATTTGGACCTGTAGGAGAGACATGGTTGGAAAATCAACTACATGGATTATTCTTTTGTTATTGCTTTCTGTATTTGTGCTGCTCGGCCTCGGCCTGACCTGTAGAAGAGATGCCTCCTTCATCCTGCTGTGCTGCTCGACCTCGGCCTACCTGTAGAAGAACATGGCTGGACAATCAGCTACATCTCCTTCTTCTCCCTGCAAACTCCCGCCATCCTGCTGTGCTGCTCGACCTCGGCCTGACCTGTAGAAGAGACATGGCTGGACAATCAGCTACATCTCCTTCTGCTCCCTGCAAACTCCCGCTTATTCTTTTGTTATTGCTTTCTGTATTACCTTTGATGCAATGCAGGCCACTTCCATCCAAGATTCCAATCCCTGCACAAGAACCCGTTCTTGGATTGAGATTAGATCTTGTGCATAGAGATTCATCGCTTTCCCCATTTTTTCCAGGCAATATTACATCCACTAAACGGCTTAAGCAAGCAGTGCAACGCAGTCAAGAGAGGCTTGAAACGCTGAAGATGTCTGTAGCTCAATTCGGTGATAAAACGAAATAAATCCAGTCTCCAGTAAGTGCGGGAATTCCAGGAAGTGGAGAATTTATGATGACGATGGCAATTGGTACGCCCTCTGTATCCTATACACGAATTCTGGACACGGGTAGTGACCTGATATGGGCACAGTGCAGGCCCTGCCTACGAAGGAAGCCTTGATCTCATCCATTAATCTCCCGCAAGCTGATGGGTCTGGCATCGGACTGGACCTCTGTTATAGCCAACAATCTGTCTCTTCCACAACAAACTTTCCGACTATAACTTTCCACTTCAAGGGAGCAG
>SNQJ01S0309132.1:0-10025 GCA_010110895.2 Picea sitchensis
ATAATGCTTTTCAAATCCTCCTAGCCATTATCCTACTGCAATAATTCTTGCCAGGAAGAACGCCCATGTTGTGATGATTCCACCCAGAAGGTAATGAGCTACTCCTACAGCACGTCCCTGTACAATGCTCAAGGCTCTGGGCTAGATAGCGAGAGCAACCTTCAATTTGTTATGGGCCCAAACGATAGATTCAATGAGTTCTTGCTAGTACCCACGGCCGCTGAATAAGAACATTAAACTAAAGGCCCAAATAAACTGAGCACCTAAAAATAAAAGGCCGTATGCAGATAATGAAGAACCATAAGATTGGATTACTTGAGAGGCTTGTGCCCATATAAAGTCACGGAGCCACCCGTTAATCGTAATGGAACTCTGTGCAAAGTTTCCTCCCGTAATATGAGTTACCACTCCCTGATCACTTATACTACCCCAAACATCAGACTGTATTTTCTAGCTGAAATGGAATATTACTACTGAAATTGCATTGTACATCCAGAATAAACCAAGGAAAACATGATCCCAGGCAGATACTTGACATGTTCCTCCTCTCCTGGGTCCATCACAAGGAAAGCAAAAACCAAGATTCACTTTATCGGGTATTAAACGGGAGCTACGAGCAAATAGAACACCTTTAAGTAGGATTAAAACAGTCACATGGATAGTAAATGCATGAATGTGATGTACCAAAAAATCCGTGGTTCCTAATGGAATTGGTAACAAAGCCACTTTGGAACCTACTGTCACCAAATCACCACCTCCCCAGGTTAAATTGGTACTCGCTGTTGCACCGGGAGTTGTTGAACCAGGTGTTGAAGCATGAGTGTTTTGTATCCATTGAGAAAAGATAGGTTGTAATTGTATAGCAGTATCTGAGAACATATCTTGAGGATGTCCTGGAGCGCTCATAGTATCATTATGAATATACAGACCAAAACTATAGAAGCCTAAGAATATACATAAAACATTATAACATATTTTCTACTATAGTTATATTTATAACAAGTACAGCCACATAATTCTGGCTGTGGATGTGGCTGTGGCTGATGAACACCGAAAGGTATATTTATTTTGCGCCCAAAACCTAATTCTTTTTTTCCTATTTTATTTACAAAACAAACCCTAATTCTTTTTTTTCATATTTCATTTACAAAACAAACACTTTTTTAACCTATTTCATTTAAAAAAAAACCCTAATTTTCTTTTGGCCTATTTCATTTACAAAATAAACTCGCAGGAAACTCCTTTAACAATTGACTCCAATACATAGAACGATGGTTCATTTTCAAACCGAATGATGGCTCCTTCACAGCCATCAAATCAACAATTACACAAACAATAAAAAAAACCACAGCTCCTTGGCACTCTTAAACAACGATTTGATGGATCTCCCATATGAGGGTTTGGGAGAAGAACACCAACCCACGTAATTTATTTATTCATATCTACCTCATGCTCAACAACTGTGGCTTCTCCTCCAATCTACCGTCCACATCTTCTTTGAAGCCGTGCACAATCCTCCACGAATTGTCCTTCACGCGGGAATCTATGGGCTCCTCCTCTTTGTTATAGGCTCCTCCACTCTGCTACGAGCTCCACGTTCTCACAGAATTATGAGAGACCTATTTTCCCTACTCATCCTGGCTGGGTGACTCTAAAATCTCCTCCTGTGCTCTGCGCAACGCGACCGAATCAATTTCGAGTGACCCTTTTTTGGTGCTTAGTGAAGATGCTTCTTTTGAAAAAATTTCGCGTGCCCTCATGTCTGAATTGACGGAGGGTAGATCTTTGGCGTGCCCTCCGCGTCCGCTTGCACCCATGAGAAGGGCTCTCAAATTGTTCACGAAAATCATGAACGATCCTCCTCACTTAACTCAACAACTATGATCTGAGGCTAGCCAGAAGTTCTTTCGCTAACTCCCTGCCTTTCTTCACCTTAGCAGTATCTTCCTTTCTTCACCTTAGCAGTATAAGCGACGATTCGATATGTAACGCAGGACAGAAAGAAAATGAAACGCTTGCGGCGATTCAATATGAAACGTTGCACTGCCAGAAAATAAAACATCAATTATAGGTGGGTCGACCATTCAATATGAAATGCTTGGACATCTGAGGAAATCCTCGGACAACTGAGTAAATCTAAACTTGGTAATCTCAAAGGTTAATCTTAAACGTGAAAATGGTATAGTGCTACAGTAATTTTTTAATATGATTCGGTAAATGTTAAAAAGTAAACAAGTTAATCCATGGATTCAAAAATACAAGGAAGTTGTGAAGAGTAAATCATATTCATTGATTTAGGAGGACGTCTAAGAATATGCCAGCATCTTCAATTGTTAGCCATCAAATTAGAATTTTAGATTAAAAGGTGATTAATTATGCAAATTACCAATAAGTGTACACCTTTCAATGTAACAAATATAAAAAAGTATTTAATTCTAATTATATTTATAAACAAATATAAAAAAATATTTAATTTTTGTTAAGTAGTTTATTTAATTTTTAATTTATATATTTTTTAACTTATAAAAAATCCAACATAGACGTAAAAACAATTCTTAATCTTTCAATATGAAAATCTAAATTAAACCATAAATATAAATAACTTTCTCATATATGATATAAATATATAACTTATTTCCTATGAATAAAATGATTCTACAAATTTATTTCTTGCAATAATTTATTTATTACTAGAATAATATTAAGTATTGCAAAGGTTTATCTCTTTATTGTTGATTTCTTTATTTTTTAATTTTGAATAATGGTTAATATGTCATTTGCTAAAATAAACATCACAATTATTAATATGTTATCAATACAAACTAAAATGCAAATTCATATATCTAAAATAAACCATAAATATTCAATATGAAAATCTAAATTAAACCAAAAATATAAATAACTTTCTCATATATACTATATAAGTATATAACTTATCCCCTATGAATAAAATGATTCTGTAACTATAATTTATTTTTTGCAATAATTTATTTATTATTAAAATAATATTAGGTATTGTAAAGGTTCATCTCTTCATTTATGATTTCTTTCATTTCTTAATCTTAACAAATGTTAATATATCATTGGCTGGAGTAAATATCATAATTAATAATAATAATAATAATAATAATCTATTTTTAAGGTCACAACTAAGCCAGACACCTAATTGGTGTATGAGACCCCCTTGTTTATGGGATAAGGGGACCCCTCCCATACAAACTAGAATGCAAATTCATATATCTAGAATGTTTAGCTAATGAAACCAATAATCATCATTAAAACATTCTTAAAACATACATGAATCTATTTTTGGGTCCACAATTATAAAAAATGATATTTTTAGATTAACTTCACAATATCATGCAACCTATGGAGTGGGCATATGTATGCCCCAACTCTATTTTACATATCCTCCCACCTTATTTTAGGAATTGAATTGTGGACAACTCTATTATAAGAGTGTTGTATATAGATCAAATTTTCATCCCAGGTCTTTGGATTATTCTTATTCTAACGGCTCACTACTTATGTTTTCCCATCTTTCTATGGAAGGAATGTTGTAGGCCTCTTGAGCTTAGTGTCCATATTTTCCCACAATGTAGTAAAAAAGGAGCTAAGAAATCGTGTTTCTTTATCTGAGATGATGCTCTGTGGTATCCCAAAGTGCACCTAGACCTATTCAAAGAAAAAAAATTCTACTTCTTGTCCCTTGATGGTATTTTTATAGGGCACAAGAATGCACATTTTTATAAACCTAGTATAAACTCCTGAAATAAATATTCATGTCCCTTCCATGTGGTTGGTAAACCACCAAAAAAACTCCATGGAAATGCTTTCCCAAGGGTCTAGGTATTTAGGGTACATGTAGGGATGGTATAGACCTTGATTCTTGTTACTTGGCTTGCTAGTACAAAAAAACATACATCCTTTAATACATTGTGCTACATATTCTTACATTCTAGCCCAATACACATACACCTTTTGATTTGGCAATTTGTGTTAACAAAAAATATCCACAACTATGTGGGGAGTTGGCAGGCCTCTCTGATAAAATACAATGTCGTTCACCTTTAGGAACAAACCTTAGAGGTGTGAGCCTCTCTGATAAAATACAATCGTTCACCTTTAGGAACACAAATCTTTTCAAGCTTGTAGAGTAGACCATTCTAGAAATGATATTCAACCTTTTTGTCACCTTCTTCTATATGAATTTGGCCCTATATATTTTGAAAAAACTCCCTGAATTCTTTATCTACTATGTATGCCTCTATGTATGCATCATGGGTAAAAGGCTCCATGTCTATCAAAGTTCCCAAAGTTGCAAGCTTGGATGTGGGTGGTCATGAAAGCATGTCTGCTAAATTGTTTGTGCTACCCTTCTTATAATTTATGACCAAATGAAATTTTTGTAAGGACCCCATCCATTTGTAGTGCCTAGTTTGTTGTAACTTACTATGGGCCTACAAATACTAGAGTGGTTGGTGATCTATGTGGATGATGGGTTTTTAGCCCATCAAATAATTCTTCCACTTTTTGACAACTTGTACAAAGGCATAAATATCCTTGTCATCTGTTGGGTAGTTCAGTACTTCCCCATGAAATACTTCATAATTATAGAAAACAATCCTTCATCCATGCATCAAGACTGCTCCCATAACATACCCACTTTCATATATCTCCAATTTGAAGGGATTCTACTAGTTTGGTAGCGCGAGAATTGGTGCTTAGTGAATCTTTATTTTCATCTCATGAAAAGCCTTTTGTTTATTCTTCCACCATTGGAAACTCTTGATGCCCACTACTATTGTGTGGAGTGGTGCAACTACTACTAAAAATGAAGCTATGAACTTCAATAAGGTTTGTGTTGCCCCGACAATGCTCCTAAATTTTGTGCAATTTGTTGGAACTAGACATTTCATGATGGCCTTCATATGGGTGGGACATATATTGAACTTTCCTCCACCAATCACATACCCTATATACACCAAATATTGCTGAGCAAACTCACATTTATTGAGATTTTCGAGAAACTAGTGGTGTCTAACACATGCATAAGAAGTGAGATGTGCTCCTCCTAAGTAGAACTATAAAATAGTATATCATCCAAATAGACAATAACAAATGAATCTAGATAATGGAATAAAACATCATTCATTACTCTCATGAATCTAGCTAGTGCATTGCATAAATAAAATGGAATAACTAACCACTCATACAAACCTTTATTTGTCTTGAATTCAATCTTCCAAGTATCTTCTCCTTTGAATCATACCTGGTGATATCCTAATTTTAAATTCATCTTAGTGAATTACTTAGCATGCTACAACTAGTCCAATAGATCATCGATCTTGGGTAGAGGGTATTGATTATTTAGTGTAATCTTGTCCAATGCCCTATAATCAATACTCATTATCCAAGTCCCATCCATATTGGGAAAAATTATGATGGGTGAAACACAAGGTGAGGTACTAGGTTGAATCACATCATGCTCCAAAAATTGTTGCATTTGCTTATTTAATTCATTTTCTTCTAGAACAGATTGTCTAAACATCCCAATATTTGGCAAGGGGTAGTCTTTCAATAATTGGATTTTGTGCTCCACTTCCCTCTTAGGTAGTATCCATTTAGGCTCCTAGAACACTCTATTGTATGCCTTTAGCATCTCCTCCAATTCATTTTTCTAATCATTAGTACACCCTTTTGGGAATTTCTTTACTTTTAAGGACTCTTCACTAGACTGATTTTCCCTTAGGAAAATTAAAACATATTTCTTGCTAGAACTAATCAATTTTATAGCTTGAATGGAAGTTACCGGTGATATTTTCTATTTTCCTTTGTGTGTGTTGATGATGAAGGATTTCCCATCCTTGATGAGGCAATACTAGTTGGATATCCACATGAATATATCATCCCTCATATACATGTAGGGGATTCCAAAAACTACTTTGCATGCATCCATTGGTACTACATCCAATTCTACTTCATCTCTAAAAAAACAACACTTACAACAAATTTAATTTTGCATTGTTTTGTTATCTCGTTCTTTGCATCCTTGTTTACCCAAACCAATGGATAGGGGATAGGAAATGATCGATGATGCATAGGAGCTAGGAAATGATTCATTGGTTTGGTTAAACAAGGATGTAAAAAATTGAAAAAATATGACAACCCAAATAAAATTTCCAAGGGTTTTTCAAAAAATCATATCCAAGATGATGGTTCCCAAGGATGATCACAACTAAAAAAAATTCAATCCCTATAACCATGTCCCTGCTATGACAATCAAATTTCATTTTGATATTAATTCCAATGAAATAGAGAAAAATGGACATAAATCGAAAGCCAAACCTGATCAAATGATATAAATTTCCTCAAAATATGGAAAGTCTAAAAAAATCGTGGGGATTTAAGGGTTCTCATCTTCTATGTTAGCCCCCCCCCTCCCCCCCCCATGCCTAGGGGTAACTAAAGGAGATCGTGTCTCAAGGACCACAATGGAGAAAATAATTTACACCATGATGATGATAATTAACATGTACACAGATAGAAACCCAACAATCCCTCTCATTTTTATCCCAGCATTGATAATCCATGTGAGATAATTCACTTTAGGATTTTATCCCTAATGTAAACTACAACTTAAGATACAAGCCATGTAACATAAGCTGCAATATCGAGCCCTAGACATAGGATTTTATCCCTATAGTAAGTTGTAATTTAAGGTATAATCCATGTAAGACAATATGACCTACTTCTCTCCATCGTACGTGCCAAAGTCCTGCAATATCTTACGATGCACTTTAAGATTTTATCCCCAGACTTTTAATTTTGACATAGTTGAAGTTACAAGAAGGGAGAAACTATTTCAAGGTCCCAAATGTGCTTGCACCCTATAAATCCTTCTCCTCAAGATTCAAAGACTAAGGCCCAAATGTGCTTGCACCTTAGGGTTTGAATCCTACCTCTTGGTTGCAACTAGATCAAGTTTCAAGATTAATTGCATTTGTTGTTATAAGACTCAATAACACTTAAAAGGAACTAGTTTTAAGGTATTCTCATGGCGAATTTTCTGACAAATTCATTCTCTCAACTCTCTTAATCAATCTACTAACCTAATTAACACTAACATTGACAAATTTGTTGAATAACTTATTGTTGTTATAAAAAAAATTCATCATCCACCTAGATTAAGTTTATTTGTTGCATACACTCTTGTAAAGGTGGCCTAACTCATCGAAAAATTTCATATAAAAATTGGTTATTATTGTAGTGGATGTATTCTAAGTTTTCATGGTCAATTGTTGCATTTCTAAGCTTTAATTGTTGTTGTTGTAAATCATTTACTAATGTAATATCATTGCTTACTACTGCAAATTTACAACAACCATTGCAACTTATCTTTTCTAGTGTCTTTAAGAGGTATTAATTTCACGTTTGGACTTGGAAATATTCACATATATGGTGTAAAGTGTTTTTGTTCCAGGAAAGTACTCAAACAATTTTATGCCTCTTCTATTACCTTGAACTATACCAATCTTTAGGTGATCAAGAGAGGGGGCAATATGCTTTACTACTATACTTGCTATTTTGATCCATTGAGGTCAACGAGGAAGCCTCCCTTGTGGTGGACCTCTTCCGTCGCTAAAATGAGGGAAGTTATTACTAAGGTGACATTGGTAGGATCTTCGACAGTTACACAAGATTTGGGGTCTTGTGTTGGGATTTGCATAAGTACAAATCCTATGATAACAAGAAATGTACAAAAATTGGTGTGGGTACAATTGATAAGAAGTTATTTGGCTTCTATATTTGGTGTAGATTGACAGGATATAAGACCCTTAAACACATGCTTTTGTTTTGTAACTTCTCTTAGTTAGCTTGGGACTTCTCTGTATGCAACCACAATATCTACTCAACTTTCGAACCCCTTCCCTTAGAATGACCCCCAAAACTCGTCTCCTTAACCAAATGAGACACAAACCGACCTTAAAAACCTATATCCTCAACCAAATCACAAGGAAAAGAAATCAATTACTCACTAATTACCTCCAAGACCTCCAAAACTCCCCCCTTCCCACCAATTCCAAACATTTGGCACCAACTACACTCTTCCAAGTTTTATGCGGCTCCATGGATGTCACATTGGTTGTGAAAATATCAACATTACCTGAATTCATATTAAGGGATAAATTTAATCAACCAAATATTAAGTTAATTAGTTTAAGAAAGAACACAATTAATTTATATGGACTCATCAATTAAGGCCATTGAGATGAATTTAATGATCAAATTAATCATATAAAATCAAGCACAAAGTTCAAAATTTATCACTTAATCCTTCACTCAAATGATAATAATGGATTTTGTTTATATGGATCTTAAGACATCATAATTTATAGCTCAAACTATATGGAAATCCATAATTATAGGGTTTGACAAAACTATCTTTTAGTAATTTTTGCATTTTCAATAAAATATACTTCTTTAACCATGGACCTATGTTGGAATATTGGTATGGAAATGTCAATAATTAACTTATTCTTTGTAAGATGGTTATATCCCTACAATAACAACAAAAGTAAGAGGTTATTTGGAAGCTATTTATGTAAATCTCTCCAATGGAATGAAGGGAAACAAAGAACTAGCTCTATAAGAATTTCTATGGTTCATATAATTAATTAGGTCGGTATCATTTCAATTAATTAGCGGTAGTGGTCATCCATAGAAATACTACTAATTCATATAGATTGGTGTCATTTTAGTTAATTGACACTAGTTGTCATCGATTCATATTTTTTTATAGTCACTAATTACCCATTTTGTAGTAGTGATGGGGCATTTGGTTGGCTCATAATAAGTGTTTATTTGATGATAAACTAATGTCTCCAATGAAGGTTTCTCTTAAGGATCTTTCTCTTTACAACTCACACATTCCACCCACCAAGGAAAAACCTCCTCAAACTGTAGGGGATCTAATGGTTGATCAAGATAAAGCGTGTGTTTTTTTTTATTGTGTCAGTAGGGAGAATGGTGTTGTTAGTGGTATGGGGTTTGTCCTCCATTTGTTGGCTAACTATTATCTTAATGGCAAAGCAAATGTGAGCAATAGCACCAACAACATGGGGGAGTTTAGTGCATTGTTCGCATTGCTAAAAGTTACATTAAAGAGTAACATTGATCAACTTCAAGTCTTTGGTGACTCTTATTTGAACATACTTTGAATACATGATTGAGCATAGATTAACAAATTGGGTCTCATGCACATTGCACAACATTTGAAATCAACTTTAGTTCACTTCCACGATATTTCTTTTCCTCATTTTTCAGAGAACTAAATATATAGGTAGATTCCCTTTCCAAGGAAGCCTTGCTCCTCCCAAAGAACGCTTATATACAAGAAGAATTCAAGATGATTTACTCATTGCCTTCCAAGGAGGCCTTGCTCCTCCCAAAGAACGCTTATATACAATAAGAATTCAAGATGATTTACTCATTGCCTAGAGATAAACTTCATATATTCATAGATGTATTTTGATTTTTAGGGTTTAAATGATCTATATAAGTTCCATGTGGCCGAGTCACTTAGCTACTTCTATGGTGACATATGATAGTTGTGAGCTTCATGGATAATGTGCTCCTCGTAGAATCACACACTCAATGTACTTTCTGTTTTAACTTGAAAAAGAAGATACAATTTTTTTTCTATAAAAAAAATGTTATTACTATATACTACGGTAAAATACATTATATAAATATATAATAAATATATTTATATATTTATAAATTAATACATATATTTATATATTAATTTTATTATATATAATAAATTATATTATAATTATATATTTATTTTTATTTATAATATATTAATTTTTTATTAACTATATCATATATTAATATAATCATTTATATATATCACATAATATATTTAGACATAATTAAAAATAAAATAAAGATATTTATAATGTTAAATAATTAATTATAAATATATTTTGAATTTATAAATAGTTTGAATTAATATTTTA
>SNQJ01S0309133.1:0-10025 GCA_010110895.2 Picea sitchensis
TTGTTTTAATTCTACAAATAATAAAAAGGGGGGGTGGCAAAAAATCTTACAATTGATCGAATCGTTCCCCACACATCTCTCTTGCTTGCTCTTATTAAGTTCCCCCACAAATCCCTTTTAGCTTCAAGAAGATTTGTGCCAGACCCTCGTGCGAAAATGAAATGAGGGGAACTCTTTTTTTTCACTTTGTATGAGAAATTCATGAAAAGGGCGATACAAATCTTTATTTTGCATTGTTTGCTTTTTAACTTTTTTAACTCCACGTCGAGCTTGCATTGGTTGTTCCAATATAAGGATGGAGTGCATGTTGACCTTGCATCATACTCATGTTGTTCTTTCGACATGATGCCAAGCAAAGCATCATGTTAGCATCCCCTAATGTGACATTAATTGATGCAAGCACAACACAAACACGACCCTAATCCATCCAAGCACAACGCACAAGTGATACTAATAAATGCAAACACAATGTTAATTGGTGAAAATATGACATGAACACAACACTAATCGATGCAAACACGATGCAAGAATGACACAAATGCAACACAAACACAATATTAATAGATGCAAACATGATGCAATCACCATGCAAACACAATATTAATAGATGCAAACATGATGCAATCACCATGAAAACACGTTGCAAGAATGGCACAAACATGGTGCTAATTGATGCAAACATGATGCAATCACCATGCAAACACATTGCAAGAATGGCACAAACATGGTGATAATTGATGTAAACATGATGCAAGAATGACACAAACACAATGCACATGTGACACAAAACACAATGCATTTGATGCATCACCAACTATTGTGGTACATAAATGACACAATAATGACACAAACACAAATTTTAGAATAATGTTGTTTTGGGCATCATATGTACGACGCAAATTGACACAACCATGCCCCAAAAATCCCATCTCAAAAACCAAATTCACGCTAGTAAAAAAACTTGACCAAGGGTTTGAGGGATGTAGTGATGCAAATTGGTGATGCTACAACCTTGTATTGTATTATCGTAGAGTGAGTCTCTCCCCTTTCTTATTTTCCCTTTTATCTTGTCATCAATTAACTCACATCACTGCCCTCTTTCTCCTTAGACGGGTTTGAAATCTCCCAATACTCTTCTTAGGAGTTCCTTATATTACTTCAATCTCTTGTGAACCTTCAAGGTAATAATTTTGGGTAGATCATTAAATGTTTGAAGGACAAGGTGCATCAAATAATATGGTTGAATTTTGCAATGGTCCTATCACGTTTTGAACTTAGGCATTCACTGTTGATTTTCAGAACTGGGTTCCCGACAAATTATTTCCTAGTAAACACTTTCCCATAACATACTCATTAAGCAAAATTACTAAATAATAGCATGACTGAGTTTTAACAAATAAATGAGCAGAAGCATTAACAACAGAAACCAAACATCATGTTGCACAAGATATTTTTGGGTAAATAACCCCTGGAAAAACCCTTGTGGGAAAACAAGATCTGTGATGATTTTATTAAATAAAATCAGGGCTCCCATCCTGGGATAATGGCCCTTCTGAGGAAATACAAATGCTGCAACAAATAGCCTAGCTCACCTGGTTGTTATCTACCTTGTTTCCCCATGCACGCTTTCCTCGGCCCCTGTCCCTACACACATAAGTGCCCACTCACTCTATGTGTACCATTACTATGTATCCTCCTCTCACATAAGTTGTCTTTTATAACATTTAGTTCACCCTAAGTCCAAAACCCTAGATCTCCTAAGTTTTTGAGAGGCATTTAGGATGACTCCAT
Source organism: Picea sitchensis (assembly GCA_010110895.2). Taxonomy (NCBI): domain Eukaryota; kingdom Viridiplantae; phylum Streptophyta; class Pinopsida; order Pinales; family Pinaceae; genus Picea; species Picea sitchensis. Next base: position 1,792 of record SNQJ01S0309133.1, read on the forward strand.
GTGTTGACACAAATCCACATGGAAGTACTTGTCCATTGCTACTAAAAACATCAACACTCCCTCTTAGTAAGGAAGGTACTTCTACCACCTGGAAATGGTTATGTCTTCCCTATTAGGCTTGCTACCATGGTTGCTCTCCAATCCACCTGATTAGTTGCTCCCTCTAAATAGAAAGTTATCCCTGCCATCTTTCTTAGACCCGTCCTTGAAGTTTTATTGCCTATGTTCCTAGAAGCCTCATGCTTCTAAGCATCATGCATGGTCATCTCATACCATGAATCCTCATTGACAGATTCGGAAGGCCGCTCCTTCCCACTTTAACCTGAAGGTTGACTCCCTCTAAGATACTCAACCTTTAGAGCTACCTGCTCCTCATTCTTTGTTACTCTGCTATATAGATCTATCATCCCCTAATCTATGGATGAATGTCTTTCTTCACCCATCTGAGATCCCCTTGAGTCACAGTTCTTCGTGACCAAAGCACTTGAGAAAAAGTCCTTCTTTTCTCCAAAGCGATATGATGACTCAAGAAAACTTGAGGCTGGCCACTTCCATCTACCTCCTTAGCTAGTTGCATGTACCTCTGTCCACTGCTCAGATCTCCTGCCCACTACTCAGAATTGCTACCTTCTATCTAGATTTGTTGCTCGGTGACTTCTGCAAATACCCAACTCCTTATGGGCGTTGCCTAGCAACATTCTAGTCCTGCCCGAAATTTCATGGGGCTACCCGAGTCCTTTTATAGGTTGTTTTCCTGCTACCTGGGTCTCTGCTCATTGCCCTCCCCCTGTGGTCCTTGCTCAGCAGTGCTAGGGCCCTTTGCAGCTTGTTGGCCTGTCTGTTGGCAGCCGGTCACATGCCCTCCACCACTAGCGGTTGTTCCCGGTCCATTCTTTCTCATCCCTGCAGCTGGTGGATTTGATTTGGCGGTTGTCCAAATTTCGGTGGTTGCTCCACGTGGCACATTCCATGTGTTGTCACATTTTGTTGTCTCCCACAACTCGTGTACTCATTTGTCGACTGCTTTCTCTCATAAATTGTCACATGTAATATTTTGGTTCTTTATTTGGCGGTCGACTCCACTACATGATGGATCCCCCAGCTATTACTTGTCTGCCTATAATTATATGTTGTTTGGCAGCTTTCCTCTCTACATGGACTATCCAACCATGCAACCGTCTCTCCTACTCATCCCAACAATTGTTCTCCATACCTAACCATCCCTTTGCTTGTTTTGTTGCACACACCTCGCATGACCTCAATCCACAAGCAAACCATCGATGACTCCTCTCTTTTTTTTCCACACGTGCACCATTTGTTGTTACCTACACACTTTGCTCACATCACACTCGACTCTTCAACGGATCTCCTATTCTCTGCAGCCCGAGACACTTACAGCCTCCTCTACCAACCAAACCTCGGCAAATTTGTGCAACCAACAACAAAATGGTAGCTGGCCTTCTTCAGTTGGAAGTTGTTGCAAATTCTTCGACCCAACACACTCCTAATGACCCAATCCACCTTCTGCAGCAACGATCTCAACAATGCTCTAACTCAACCATACGTTGTATGACCAGTATGACTCCTTTTTTTTTAAATTTTAATATACTTATGAGTTTTGTCTTTCACCCGCAACCTTGCAAAAAAATAAATTATTGCACTGCAAAATACTATCTCATCAAATCTTGTTTATGTTAGAGTCTTGGCTCCGATAGCATGTTGATTTTCAAAACTCAGTTCTCAACAAATTATTTCCTAGTAAACACTTTGCAACAACATACTTATTAAGCAAATTTATTGAATAATAGCACGACTAAGATTTAACAAATAAATAAGCTGGAGCATTAACAACAAAAACCAAACATCACATTGCACAACATACTTTTGGGTAAACAACCACTGGAAAAACCAAGTCTGTGATGATTTTATTAAATAAAATCACGGCTCTCGTCCTAAGATAATGACCCTTTTGAGGAAATACAAATGCTACGACAAATAGCCTAGAGCACCTGGTTGTTATCTCCCTTACTGCCCCCTACACCCTTTCCTCGACCCCTGCCCCTTCACAACCTACGTGCTTGCTCACTTTTTATGTACCATCATTGTGTCTCCTCCTCTCACATAGGTTGTCTTTTGTAACCTTGAGTTCACCCTAAGTGCAAAACCCTAGATCTCTTAAAGTGATCTATGATTGAGATCTAGTCTCACGTTCACTTTAGATCTAACAACTGGGACCTAATTTAGTTACTAATGCCAATTAATTTAGCATTTAATTAAATCAAATCCACTTTATTACAAAAGTACATTCACTTACATAAAGTGAATCTCCTAAAWWWTTTAGAGGCATTTGGGATGACTCCCACGTGTTGACACAAACCCACGTGGAATTACATGTCCGGTGCTACTAAAAATAKCAACATTCCTCACCTATGATATTGATCCACCATTTAAATGATTAAACCTTCTTTATTTTTCTTTTGAGGCACACCATTTGTRTGGCCTTGCCCAAGTACATYATGCTTGTTGTGGGTCTCCAAACCTTTGTCTTCAATCTATTGTACTGTTGGTGGCACAATCCTTACCTCCATCCAAGTAGTTAGATTTGTACATTCTTCCTCATGTCAATGGAATGAAATATTCTTGGTTTGACAAAGTGTTCAATTGTTCCTTCCCATTCTCCTTATCATCATTGGGTAATACTTTTGGCTCATTGATGTTTGGACATTTTGGATATAAGGCCTTACTTGCATGATCTTGCCTACGACATTGACACCAAAAACTTGGGTGTCTAACACCTCTATTTTTCCCTTTCCATGTTTCTCGAGTCATTGAGTCTTCTCATCCCTTGCTCATGGTACATGACCTATATGGAATTCATAGGTGCAATTAGACGTCTCAAGGCTTCCCAACCTCTCAATCATTTGTGGTAGATATCAACCACATAAGACCCACCCTTAGTTACATCACGATATGATCTAGCAATTGGAGACTACTCCACTTGCTTATTCGATGTTCTTTATATTTATAGTACATGAGTTATCTTGGTAATGAGCACTTGTGTTTACATGTACATTGTTGTTTAATATGTTTGTTATACATGACCTAGATTTTATGGATTTTCCTTGTTACTCATTGTGTATGTTCCTTTTATTTGCATTTACATTATAAGTTAATTAATGAATGAACATCACAAAAAATAAAATGAATTAAGACATGTATTTTGGTGCACCCACTATAATGGGCATTTTTATCATTTTTCATTAAGTGATAAAAAGTCGTTTACATCGCGCTAGCTTCGATTTGTACTTTAAAAATATGGCTATGTAGTTTAAATATGTTCTAATAAAATACACAATGGGCTAATGACATGACCTAGTGTTAGGAGGGAGGTTCTACCTTGGTCGTCCTCTCCTCCACATTAGCTCTCATGCTAGAGGGTCCCTGTCGTGGACCCACATTCTTGCCCAAAATATTTCACTTTCGACACCTTGAGTCATGTGGAAACACTTGGCCTCAACTACATGAGCTTGACCAACTTATGCCTAGTTCAACTAGACCATGCCTCTTCACTCAAGGTCTTACCCATTACTATGACTTAAGCTATGGTTTGTTATATATGCAACTAAATTCAACACAACCAAGTTCACATTAGGCACACATCTAACCATAGCCTTAAAGTATTCCATATCTACTTTTACACGTATCCAATATTCAACAATACTCAACCACTCAAAGCAATGCAAGGAACAATAACATCCAACAAGTAGAAATACGATATCATTTGCAACACCCAAGGCAAATGATTAAACTTATTAATATGAAGAATGTTACATGTATATCGCAAGGGAGTGTGACCTTCTACCTATGACTCTTTTACAAATATCCAATTAAATCAAGGCACAACTACTTGCTATCGAAAAGACTTGCATAATCCAAACCTTGAATCATTAGTGGATCTACCTTCTACAACTCCATTTCCTCACTTACTATAGTCTCGGTCTAGCTATGTGATGCCTTAGTGTAATGTCCCCCACCTCTTGATGAAGAGGGTGTGAGAGAATTAGTAGTCTAGTTGTCCCCACTAGACTATAGTCTCATGAATCATGGGGACCAAGAAACCCAAAGCACGTACCTAAGGACAATGTTATAATTTCAAGGTGACTTTGGGAGAAAAAGGTAAAGTGAAGAAAGGAAAATACCACATGTGGAAAAGCAAGGAGTTAACCGCGTGACATGGTTAACTAACTTAACAGAGAATTGGATCAGGGTATAAAAGAAAAGGAGGGCGCATCTCTCACTAATTCTAGATTATTATTACTTTTGCATTTGGGCTCTTGAGCACAAAGACGTTTTGAGGGTTTTGAGATTACAAACCCTAGAGATAAAATCGGTGGTGAAAGATCCCACCTATCTTGATCCAAGCTTGGTCTTGGGGGTGAAATATTCTTCCCACACCATTATACATCAAGTACAGGTCATATCCATCAGTAAAGGAAGAGACAATGCCCAACTTTAGAGGTTTTCCAGTAGGGGGTGCACCATCTGAAGCAGAACAATTTGATCTCGGAAGAGAAGGATTTGGGCCTAGAGAACTTTTGGGTTTTCATTGTATGGCATGGGGCTCCCTTTCTGTCCCATTTTGGAGGGGGTTTATTTGTTAGTTATTTTATTTGGAGCTTGCATGAGTTAGACTAGAGGAGGGTGCATTGCAGAAAGTGGATCTGCTTGTTTGAAAGGTCAGATCATCCCCAAACAACTTGAAACTTTGCAAGGGGATTTGTCTTGCCCCGATCTATTGGTCTAGTGATTTTGGTGGTATTTTGAGGCCTTGAGGAGGGAGGCCGAAATATTGGGTATCTATATCCATCCAGGAGGGTGCAACTCATCCAGAAAAAAAGGTGTTTCAGCTATTAAATGGAAAGACATTAATCTTGTCCTTTTCATCGGTTATTTGTGGGCCTTTAGAGGCTATTATCTTCAGTTTTGGGCATTGTTGCAACAACTATTATTACAGCTTGATTATTCTTCTTGTATTCTCCCAGATCTGCAGATCTATTGCATCGGGATCACTCTATTATCTAAATAAAGATCAGATCTAAAGTTGTTGGTTCTATATTGATCTTCATTGATTGTATCTTATCATTTTATTGTGTTATATGCTCATAATATATATACCCATGCTAAATATTTAAGAAATAAACCTTCCATGCGCAACTTGAAGAGATGGACCTGCATAACACACTGAAACAACAAATAAATAGTTAAATTGTCCTTGTTCCGAGAAAAAAAATTGGCTTGGGAACATTATAGTGGTATTAGAGCGTTAAATCCTCCCAGCTTGTGGGGATTAGCGCATGAAGAATTTCAATGATATCTATATGGGAAGGTGCATAAGACAGACAAGTGAACCAGAGGAAGAAATGCAAGGTTCAGGTGATGACAGTGAGCCACGGGTATTAGCAGGTATAGCAAAGGATCTAAAAATCTCCATAGAATAGACATAGTTTACACTTGATCTCCATCTCTAGAAGAATCAGGAAACAATGCGTAGGGGACAGTTTGAAATAAAGGAAACTTTGGAAAAAATAAATTTTAATCAGGATAAAATTGCATCACTCCTATTGCAGATGAAACATGGTGGGAATGGTCCAAGCAATTATGCAAACAAGGAAGCTAGTGGCTCCCATGGGGGAACTAGACATTATCATGACCAAGATTTTCACTACCATGCAGAGGGACAAAGCTTTGGAGGAGGGTCCTTAAAGGGGGCATCACATAGTAGGGTTACTCCTAGACCCTATATGCCTAAATTTTTGGATGACCAGCCACACGGTAACCACTTTAATGAATTAGAAGACCACTTTGAGGAATATGTCAGGGAATATGAGGCCTTTAGTGCAAGATTCGGGAGACAGGTGACATTGGACCAATATTGTGGTATCAAATTTAGGGGTCAACCCAAAAAATATCACAGGAACAACAATGAATTGGAGCGCAGGGCAGGTAAAATGGAGATTCCATACTTTGATGGGTCTCCCAAGGTGTCTGCGCAAAATTGGGTACAGAAGCTAGACACCTACTTGCATCTTAACCCCATGAAGCAGATGGATGTCATCAAGTTTGCCACCATGTACTTGGAGGGAAAAGCTCATGATTGGTGGTACCATGGTTTGACCACCTTGGGTCATAACCAGATCACTACTTACACATAGTTCACTCAGAGACTTATGGACAGGTTTGATCATGGAGATCCAGAGATACATTTTAGGGAACTCACACAACTCAGACAAATTGGGTCACTAGATATCTATATAGAGGAGTTTCATAGGGTAGCAGTGATGGTGCCAGATGTGTCTCATGCGAGACTAATGATGCTCTTTACAGAGGGATTGATGAAACCCCTAAAAGGTTGTGTCAAGGCTTTTAAGTCTACCAACTTACATGAGGCCTTATGTAGGACTAGAGACTTAATGGGATCTATAGTAAAGACTAAGTTTGCCCCTAGACCACCTATAAACCAAAAGGGAAGAGACCAAAGGGGGATTGACAAAGGTTAGGGCATAATGGATGAGGCTACTAGGAGAGAACTGAGGAGGAAGAATTTATGCTTCACATGTAAGGAACCTTGGGATCCAGGACACAAATGCATGGGTAAAGGCAAGGCCCGTTATATTGAGGTGATTTTTGATGATAAGGAGGAAGAATATTTTGGCCACATAAGAACATAGAAGCAAATCCACCTAGAGTGAACCCTATAAAAAATGAAGAAAGGGAAGAAGCAAGTTTCAACCTTGCAACAGAAAAGAAGGTCACAATAGCATGCATCAATGGGGTGCCTAAATTAAATACCTTCAGGATGAGAGGAGTGCTTTAGGGACAAAAGGTTTCAGTACTCATTGATGGGGTAGCCTCACACAACTTCATAGATTCAGCCTTATTGAAAAGAAGGCATATACCTACAATGGAATTTGAGGGATTTCATGTGGAGGTAGCAGGTGGTTGCATCATGCCTTGTGACAGGTACATTCCAGGGATGAATATTACTTTGGGCAGGCATGACTTGGCACAAAACTTTTATGTGATGGACCTACCAGATACTAACATCATTTTGGGAGTTCAGTGGCATAGTACATTGGGACCCATCACCACCAACTACAAAACCATGGAAATGTCCTTCAATGAAGAAAGTGTAAAAAGGTGATGCTTAGAGGGATGACAGGTAATACACCTAGAGTGGTGACAACAAAGTGCATGGAAGCTATTTTCAGAAGATAAGACATTGTATACGCAGCAGAGTGTAGAATCTCAATATAGGTATAAAAGAAAGGGCATCCTCACTACTCACCGGATATATATTGGCTACCCCATCAATGAGTACTGAAACCTTTTGTCTATAAAAAAAATAAATTATAATTATCATAAAAAAATTCATAATTTTTTTTATTTTTTTTTTAATTATCGGATATTCAGAAAATCATTGACATGCACAACAAGGTCTTTGAACCAATTCCACCAGGTACACCACCTGATAGAGGGTTTGAGCATATGATAGAATTAGAAGAGGGAGAAAAACTTGTCATTACCACTCCTTATAGACACCCAAAAAGGTATAAGGATGAAATTGAAAAGGCTATCAAATAGATTTTAGACATGGGTCACATCAGGTCGAGTTCTAGTCCTTTTGCATCTTCAGTAGTGTTGGTAAAGAAGAAAGATGGGACAATGCACATGTCCATTGATTATAGAGCACTGAACAAAAAGACCATCAAGAACAGGTACCCCATCACTAGGATTGATGAGCTATTGGTTGATCTTCATGGGGCTGTTTACTTCACAAAAATAGACTCACGCTCTGGCTATCATCAAATCAAAATGAGGGAGCAAGATGTGCCCAAAACAACTTTCAGATGTCATTATGGTCACTACGAATTCCTAGTTATGACCTTTGGGCTAACTAATGTGCCAACCACTTTCCAATCTTGTATGAATCATGTCTTAAACAAACAGTTGAGGAAATTCCTCTTGGTCTTCTTTGATGATTTGTTGATATATAGAAAAACGTGGGAGGAACATCTTCAACATGTAGAGCAGGTCTTGGCCATCATGGAAAGACAATCCTTATATGCTAAAGAATCCAAATGTGAATTTGGAATGACAAAAGCTCTTTATTTAGGGCACATCATTGGAGTGAAAGTAGTATAGGTGCACCAAGAGAAGATACAAGCCATACTTGA
>SNQJ01S0309135.1:0-10025 GCA_010110895.2 Picea sitchensis
ACTGGAAAAGGAAAGTTCTCGGAAGAGACCTCATCCAAGCCATGTAAGTGGGTGATGTGATCAAGGGATGTCCAAGCATCTGGGTGCAATGAGGGCCAAGGATGCAAGAAATGTTACCTGTGGGTGCCTTTGTTAGAAGGCGAGTTGTACCTGTCTTGGATGCATTCTTTCCAAGCCCATTCGTTCCTTTTATTCTTTTTATTCTTTTATCTTTTATTGCTTTCCCTTTTTTTTTTGTTCAAGAGCTAGTCAAGGGACACTGCCCTGGCGTGGGGACAGCGTTACTCACAAGTACTTTCACAGAAATGAGAAGTCTAGCTCATGATGAGACCCCCTTTCCCTTGGCCATGCAACCAAGAGTCACTGCCCTGGCGTGGTAACCAGCTGGTGGCAATGTCATACTGTTAGGTACCCATGGACCTAATAGGTTGGCTCGTGATGAGACCCCCTATCCTCTGGTTAGGTCTTGTTTTATTATTTTTCTGGGTCCCTCTTGTTTCTTGCTGAGAAGCCTTTTATTGCTTTCTCAGGGATCCCTGGGCGAAGCATCCAAGGTTTTATTTTTAGGCTTTTATCTTTTACCAGCTTGCTTTTACCTTCTGGGCCTTTAGCCCCTTCTTCCCACGAGATAAGGTGCAGTCCTGAAAACAAGTCAACCCAATGCCCAGACAAGTGGAATGGGATAAGTGAGCGAGAAACAAGATGAAACAGTGGTGCTATGATGGGAGCGGACGATGGCTTTTCAGAAATCCCCCCAGTGGCAAACCAAAACCTATAAACACAGGCTTGCTAGGGTACCCTGTCAATCCCCCCAAACATGGTCAAGTGGGCAAGTGTAAGATCCAAGCAGTTGTTAGAAATAAAAGGAATCAGATGCATACATTCAATGGTTTTGATGATCTGATACCCGGACTAATTACCTCATGGAGCAAGAACCATCTCTGACACAGGACCAAGACGATGGTGATGGATGTTGTTGCTGCTGACAAGACAAAAATGTTGGAAGAAAGAAAAGGTGGGCCATGCTAAAGTCAATCCTGCTCTCGGTACTCCATGTCTAGGACCTGTGGGCCTCGAGACACGATCTCCTAGTTGTCCCTAAAAGTGAGGGATATCAAGCCTCAAGGGTTAGCTCAAGTGGTTCTGAGCCAGACGTGAAGCTATCCCAAGCGGAGGAGGTCACGGGTTCAAATCTCTTGTTCCCCCTTGGGGTTAGGCCCCATAATCAGGGCCGGCGGTTTACCCTGTTTACCATCCACGAAATGGGGAAGTACTCGGGGGTTTCCTGTGCTGATTTCCGAGGAAAAGAAAAAAGAAAAAAAACTCCCGTTCAAGTTTTCAGCATTGGTAACTCATCAACACGAGGAACATGCCCCTAAATTTTTTTTAAAAAAGGATAAAATTATAGATGTGGGAACCAGAAAAGGATAACATTGTTTTCTTTCAAATTACAGTATGAAACAGATTTTCGCTACCACCATTTGACGGTATTTTATGAGGACTGGGTTTTCGATGCACACTTAAATCAATTCAAACCATTGGCTAGGCATTGAACATTCCAAAAGAAACCATTTTACCAAAACAAGTAATAGAAAAATATCTTTCAATGTGCATCAAGTAAAAGATACATCGTAAACAAAAGTAATTATAATTGAGCAGATAGAAATAAAAACATACTTTTCCATGGCATTGTGTACAGGCTGGTCTGGAGCGATCCATCCCACACTCTGAACAAAGCATGTATCCTCTGCCCCTACAACTTGGGCATGGTAACTCCTTAACATATTGGCCATTAGGACCAAACCATGACCTTGGTTCAGGCCTACTGAATTTGATATTCCTACAAGGAAAAAACAAGAACACAAAAGCAAGGTCATCAAATGCTTCAAAATGCTGATTCGTCACAAATTCCACAAACTTTATAAAAATAGCTCTTCAATGCCAATAAGAGGTGTTCAAATATTGTCACATCCTATTAGGTAAACAAATCTCAGATACCAGTTTCTTTACAGAATAAGCTATGGCCAATTACACATCGCATTACACTAACATAAACTAACGAACCTTTTGAAAGACTCCTTATTTACAACTTCATAAACTATAACCATATTAGAGATGCTCTCTGTTTGCATCAATGAAGTAAAGAGCATATCAATACATAGGCAGCACTAAAAGATCAATTTTTGTAAGAAATTAAAATTGAAGTTCAAATTATATTATTACCCAAAATGACCAGAACAGGTCAATGGGACTGGAGTATATCAGCCAGAACAAAAACCAACAGGAAGGCCCAGAAAAGGGAAACTCCAATAAAAGAAAAGAAACTACAAAAGTACAAAAAGGGTTCAAAAGATGCCCTGACCAAAACAGTAGTGCCAATGGTGATACAAAAGATATAAAGAATGCAGACAGATTAACATCCAGCAGTGTGAGACAGGACAGAGCTGATCCTTCATGTCCTCAGAAGTAGGAACTTTGAAATTATCACTAAGTTGTTTCTAGAGAATGTATTCTAGATAATGGCCTGGTCTGAAGGAACTCTGGTGAGTAATTCTTCATGGAAAAGGTTCATTATCAATGGTAACTGGGATATTCTTCATCACCCTTAAGGTCAGAAATACATCTCTACCAGACCCAAAACAGCAAGAAAAAAAATCTAATCAACAATTGCAAGCCAAAAACATATTAAACCTTTTGAGAATGTTACTGAAAAGCCTACTTTCATTAAGACAAAATGTCCTTTAGTAAGTTCAAGCCTGAATAAGTAAAGGGAACCTGAGAGATAGAGGAAAACCGGGAGAGCTTCACGGAGGGCTCCGCGGCTAGGGTTTAAGCATCTAGACCCATGGCCCGAAGGAGAGGGGTGGGGCAGTGAGCTGAGCTTCCATGGCTGACGAGGGTGAGGCGGTCACAGCCAGAGGGCGGTCTCTACAGTCTGGTCTTGTTGTGTGTGGGGTTTAAAATGGCGTAGCCACTGCAGTGGTGTGAGGCCATTTTCCTGCAGACTCCTGTGGAGTGGTAAACTGTAAGGTTTGGGGACTCATTGGTTGTATGGAACTAGCTCATGGCGGAGGCTGCCTTCATTTCGGGGCCGAGTTTCTTTCTGTATCTGCCAAAGCTGGCGGTATTGACCTATGTGGTTTTTCTTCATCTCTTCTGGCTTCTTTTCCTCCCTTGGCTTTAAGGGTATTGGACCAGAGCCTTGGGAGTCCCTGCCCCGGGGTGTACAGTGTTCTACTTAACACTGAGGGTCCTTGATGCAGTGTTGGATAAACACTTTGAGGCCCTTTAGAGACATCACAGCCTAGTTTAGATCTTTGGTTTTTGTTGGGGTTTTATCCCTGTTTTGTCCCACATTTTACAGCCTATGTGTTGGTTGATTGAGAATCCTTGCTTGTAGCCTGTGTGCTGGTTGATTGAGAATCCTTGCTTGCAGCCCATGTGCTGGTTGAAAAAGTATTCCTTGCAGATGTAAATGAGATTATAATTAATATAATTTGTGAATTTTCTATTGGAAAAAAGAGTTCAAGCCTCAACGTAACCCTAAAGTTTCCCAGTCAAAAGGCATATTGAGAAATGTGAAGAAGATAAAAGAAATGGAATGAAATCAAATCAAATTATATTAAGGTCTACTCATGGCACAAGATAGTTCAATATTACTCAATAGTATAGTCAATACAAATAGCAAATTAAGGAGTGCCTAGCACATCTTCTAAAAAATTAACAAATCTAGGCTAATGACAGTAGAGAGATAAAATAAAAATAAAAGGTTTAACAAATAGAGGGAAACCCTTTAGGAGATAACACACACATTCAGGTTGTAGAATATTAACAGCTAGTTTGTCATTTATTAGAATAGCAACATATATACAAGGGGATCACATAACTACTCCAATATATTATCAACTATACTTGTGCAGTAATGACAAGTAAACTCAAGAGAGTCTCTCAATTGTGAGAATATCTAATGTCAACCATGTTGGACCAAAGAATTACAGCAATACATGCAGATCCCTTAGCTCGCTTTAATTATCAACTTGGGGTTCATACAAACTTATGAGGTGTTGTGCACTATATATGCAACTACAAAGGTCTAATCTGAAACTAATATTCTAAAAACTGCATAAAGGAAATGGCCAACTTTGACAAGCCAATCCCCTGACTTTTCATACCATTAATCTCAAGATCTCCACTCTAACTCCCTTGACAATGTCCAAGGGCAGACAAAGGTCTAGGATCACTGATCTTGGGTGAAGAACTAGGTTAGTGCATCAATGGAACTAAGATTCTAGGGCTGCTATTAGACCATTCAGTTCTTACAACCATTTGCAATCATATAGATCCCATTAAACATGCTTCAAACTACTAAACATCATAAAGTAGATTATGGCAATGACACAGATGAAGCAAGGTAATGTAAATCTTGTTCAGAAATATAAAAGAATCACAAAAATGCTGCAAATGGCATCAATTAACTAGTACCCTATCGTACTACAGAAGTCTGCAAATAACACTAAAACAAAGCTAAAGAGAACAAACGAACTCAAAGAGAGCCGGGGGCTCTTGGTCCTCTCCTTGTAGTTGGAGCCAATTGTTACCTCCTAGGGAGGTACCGTTTGTTTTTATTGGCTATGTTATTGCACAGTTTGTAGATGGGAAAAAGGCTACAAAGTCACAGTCAAATTGGGCATTAACAGGGGAACCTATCTCACCCAATATCACCACGATGGGATGGTTCTTTCTCTTTAGGGAGGTGAGGCCAGGCGTCCACAGTGACTAGGTTTTAGAAGAGGCTAAATGATAATCAGATAATGACAAGTTCCCCCTTCACAAGTCACCACAAAACAGATAGTCCGGCTTATAGCCAGAGATAACAAAGTAGAATCCCTGCCCGAGAACAAAGCAACAATAAAGGCCATTACATGCTGGCTCTCTAGTTGAGTACTTCATATATATCAAAGACTATATGATATTCAATATAAGCAATTTAGAAGTAAATGTTGTGGGGTCAATGTTTACAAAATAACAATAAAAATAATGTCACTTCACCAATAAATACTAGAGCGATGTGGCATTCAATGTAATAAACCAACACTTTACTTAATTAATGCCTCTAACTAGGCTAATTTATATAACTAGATGAAAGCGTTCTTTACCAATGAGAGATGAAATATCAATAATGGCGTCGTGACTTAAGGTTAGTAGGGTTAGCTAGAAGTAGGGTTAGCTAGAGCTAGGGGTTAGTGTAGTTAGGGTTTCAATTCAAAGCTTTGAGAGTGTTTAGATCAAGTTCTACTTCAGCGTTTGAGGTCTTAGATCAATGCCTTGGGTTTAATGGAGTCAAGAGTGAGAAGGGCCTTGCAGGGTTGAAGGAGGACAGCTAAGGACTAGAGGGAAAGGAGCTCACGAAGTGTTGCTATGGCAGGGCCTGAGAGACAAAACCCTAGGGGAGAGGCTCACTCCAGAATTGTTGTTTCTATAGCAAGGCCTCGTGCTCCTCTCCCTCCCTTCCCTTAGTAATAGCAAAAGCAGCTAGCATGAAGATAAAAGTCGATCCAAGAGACAAGAGAGGTCAAATGAGGAGGTGTTGTTGTAAAAAGCAAGGGCTATATCATCCAAACCCTAAGAGAAAAGCTTGACCCCTAAGTGTAGATAACCCCTAGACACGGGACTGCTCTTGAGCTCTCTCAAAAGCATGGCTAGCAAAGGGGAGAAAAGGGAGAGAAAGGTGTAGCTACTGACTAGGCTCTTTTTTGCACTTTCCTCTTCAATGTTGAAAATCTCTACATCAAGGGCCGAGGGAGACAAAAAGGGACACTTGTGTGCTTGTCACCTGGGGTTTTGTTCAACAAATAATCCTTAAATACATACAGAAATTAAACTACAACCATTCATTCAAAGAGTTTTGAGAAAAATACTTACAATTCACCAAAGAAATAAATGCTGCAAACCATTTGTAACACCTTCCTTCAAGAGAGAAACCAAAATATGCAAAAATTGTCTTCCTTCAAAAGTGCACCTCACTAGATCAGCCAAAACCATAGAATAGGGCCTGGAATTTCAGACCTCACTAAGGGGTGAGTGAAAGATGATGATAAAATGAGGATCAAAATCCTCAATATACCTTTATTATCAATGAACTAATTTTTACTTTTTTAGGTCATAAAAGAAGTAGACAAGACCATAATGTCAAAATCATATTGTTTTACATTAAATGCTAAATTAAAACCCTAATTAAAGAGAAAAGAAAGCCCCTTCAAAGGGGCTAGCGCCTCTAGGACAAATGGGACATCGAGGGCCTTGTTCCAGCCCCCAGGGGCCTCTCAAGCAATACCACATTACCCAGTGGTACCCCAATGCCTCCTAAAGTGTCCATGAAGTTGGATGGCGTCATGGTGAGATAGAGGGACATCCTAAGCCTTCCAAGGCTAGCGGCGTGTCCCACTGAAAAGGGGTCATTTCCCCTAGCTCTAGTCCCTGCAGGTGTCACGGTGGGCGATCCCTCTACTCTTAGGTGTAAAACCCAGAGTCAAGCTATGTCTGTCCTACGCCCCACAGTGGGGTCTCAACATCCATCTGGTGGGCTCTTCATTATAGATTAGGAAGGCGGTCATCTTCCATGTGTGTACAGGTCAAATGGGTACCTGTCAGGTTAAGGCATGGTCCTGCCACATCAAAGGCTACATCCCTCAATGGGCTCATAAGTCACGGGGGATCATAGCAATGTCAATCACATCTCATCATCAATGTTAATAAACATATGCATATGGAAATCCCTATTACATCAATCAATAGCTCAAAGACACTACAAGGCTTTTTGATGCAAGTCTGGAGAGAAAGAGAAGGCATCCTATTGGACTAGTGTCCACGAGAAAAGGAAAGTTTCAGGAAAAGATCTCATCCAAACCATGTAATTGAGGTGATGTGATTGGGGATGTCCAAACATGTGGGTGCGGTGAGGGGCCAAGGATACATAAGTGTTACCCATGGGTGCCTTTGTATAAGGTGAGTTTTACTTGTCATGGATGCATTTTTCAAGCCATTCTTGCCTTTATTCTTTTTATTCTTGTTTTATTTTTTTATTTGCCCTTTTTCTGTTCAAGAACTAACCAAGGGAAACTACCTTGGTGAATACTCACGGTACGTTACCCACGAGTAATTTCACAAAGATGAGAAGGTTGGCTCATTATGAGACCCTATCCTGACTAGGTCTTGTTTGTTATTTTTAGGGTCCCTCTTGACAACTGGCAGGGAAGCACTGCACGCCTTCGAGGTGATCCTTGGGCGAAGCATCGAGGTTTTATTCCTAGGCTTTTGTCTTTTACCCGGTATGGGCCTTTAGCCTTCTTCCACCGAGATAAAGGTGCAATCCACGCAAAATGGAAGTCCAATGCGTGAACAAGGGGAATGGGATAAATGAAGCCGGAGATAAGATGAAACAATGGTGCTATGATGGGGTGATTGATGGCTTTTGGAAATCCCCCAGTGGCAAACAAGACCTATGGGCACAAGCTTGCTAAGACCTATGGGCACAAGCTTGCTAGGGCACCCTGTCAATTTCCCCAAGCATGGTCAAGTGGGCTAATGTAAGATCCAAGCAGTTGTTAGAGATAAAAGGAATCAAATGCATATATTTAAAGGTTTCAATGATCAAAAGTGACACATACCATGATACCGAACCAATTACCTCATAGAGCAAGAACCTCCTCTGATACGGAATCAAGCCGATGGTGATGGATGTTGCTGATGACAAGACAAAAGATGATGAATGAAGAAAAGGGGGGCCCTCCAGGGCCATGGTCAGGTCAATCCTGCTCTCGGTACTCCATATCTAGGACATGTGGGCCTCGAGACATGATCTCCTAGTTATCCCTAAAAAGTGGGGATAACAGGCTACACCATTGTAAGCTCAAGAAGATGCAAGTCAAAAGCCTTGTAGGCCATGTGGATGGTATGTATGTGGTGTCCTAGGCCTTTGATGGTCGGCCATGCCCAGTCCCTCTAGTTCCCACTCTCAATTCATTTCATCCTGGATAGGATTAGAGGCCTTGGGATGGATCTATTGGGACACATGGCTTACAAGAGCCAGGTTCTTCATAGGGGATCGCACTATGTAGGGCTAGTCTGGCCCATGGTCTTGCACACCTATGTCTTTTCCCACATGGTCATGTGTCTAGAATCTGTGCGCATCTTCTTGGCCATAGTGCATTATTCATTCACAGTTCTCAACATGGCAGTCTCGCAATTCGTAGCATCTCATATTTCTCGAGGCAACCACGAATCTCGATGCACGAGGTCCCGGGGCTGAAAATACAACAGGGGCTCAAAATGACCGTAATCATGCATACTTGACATGCCACATTGAAGTTTTCACAAAAGGCCGACTTATAACCAAAAATCAGCTTCCAAAGGATCACACAAACAGTTTTATGGGTAAACGTGGCATAAGAGGAATGTATTTGACAACAAGGGTGAAGCTAATCACGACCCAAACAAAACCCATGTGGCAGAATTTTTCAATACGAGAGTTTTTACGTGGATCTACAAAACCGAAGCATTGGTCACACGAGTGTTCTCTTCTTGATCACATATCTTTAGTTGATGGATGCTAGCCTCATGTCTCATGATTCCATGCATCTTATGAAGGTTAAATCATGACATCTATGAATTATATTGTTAACATGGTGGTTAATGTGACTTATATGGTAAGTTACAAGTTATGAAGGAGATAAAGGTGAAATATTTAGATAAAGGGTCTACCCCTTTAACCATTTCAAGACAAGGAAAATATTTAAAGAAGGAGCATCCCCTTGTCACTTTAACCATGGAAAAGGACAAAAGGGGTAATATTATCATAAAAACGAGGGCGCATGATACATGTGGTAAACCGTAAAATGTAATGTCCCCGTTGGCCTAGGAGGCATAATGAATGGTTCCGCTAGCCTAAATTGGTTCCCGTAGGCTAAGTCGGAAAAATTACCTAGGGAACTCAACTTTTGCCTAGGAAATGACTTTATAAAGTGAAAAAAGGAAAAAGGGGGACATGGGTCTTAGGCAAAACAAAGTCACTTAAAAATTATGAAGTGTGAAAGCATAAAATGATTTAAAATAAAAGTAAAAAAGTAAAGTGAGCGGGAAATAACTCCATCAAGAAATAAAAGAGGGGTCTTAGGCACATTTGTTCTTGCTGGGAATTACCTCAGGGCACCTTCCTCACTTTGTTGGGCGCTTTCCTCTACTTCTGGGCACTACAAACATTGTTAAGGTACATGTATGTTGCTATTTATATTCCTATAAATCTATAGCCATCAGCTGGTACCTATGGGCTCATATTTGAAGGCATATATCAGCTGTATGAATATATATCTTTCTCAGGCAGCACTATTTTCGGCCCAGAATCATATATCAGTTCTAGTTTATTGTGTTTTCAGCTGCTCTATACTGAATATCATTATCAGATTCAATGTTTAATGGGTGGTTGAGTTACTGATAATTCTATGTAGTGCCATTGCGGATGAATATACCAAACAGCAGATTCATTATATGTGTTATGTGCCAACCTTTTGACCAATATATTAAGCTAGAGCAGTGAATAAATTTGGGAAACATTATCTTTGAATTGTCATCAGTTGTTCCATTGCAAGAGATATTAAAACTGCATCTACAGCAGTTGTTATACAAACTGTTTGAAAAAATTTCTAAGTGACTGTTATCCCCGATATCTAGGGATAACTAGGAGATCATGTCTCGAGGCCCACAGGTCTTAGACATGAAGTACCGAGAGCAGGATCGACCTGAGCATGGCCCTGGAGGGCCCATCCTTCTTCTTCTTCACCAGACTTGTCCTGTCAGCAGCAGCAGCATCCATCACCATCGGTTTGGACTTGCGTCGGAGAAGACTCTTGCTCCATGAGGTAATTGGTCCAAGGTATCATGGTATGTGTCATGTTTGATTGTTATAACCTTCTTATATATGCATTAGGTTCCTTTCATTTCTGATGACTGCTTGGATCTTACACTAATCC
>SNQJ01S0309136.1:0-10025 GCA_010110895.2 Picea sitchensis
GAGAGTGTCTCACTATTGTATGCTACTAGATGATCGTGTTGTGTGAGAACAACACCTACAACATAATCAGATGCATCAATCTCAATCTCGAATGGTTTTTGCAGATCAGGTAAGGAGAGTACTGGAGTTGAGCACAAGCGATGTTTCAGATCATCAAATGCTCGTTGTTGTGCCTTTCCCCATGTGAACTTTGCCCTACCACCACCCTTGGTCGCTTGGCTGAGGGCCCATGCAATATGGGGGAATCCCAACATGAAGCATTGGTAGAAGTTGGCAAGTCCTAAGAGGCTCCAGAGCTCAGTTAGTGTGGTCGGGGCTAGCTAGTCACGGATGACTTGGATCTTAGTTGGATCCACATATACCCCATGCTCATCAACAATGTAACCCAAGGATTGGACCCTGTTCATGCCAAAGGAGCATTTTTCCAAGTTGGCATAAAACTTGTGTTGTCACAGAGTGATCAAGACCTGATAAATATGCTGCATGTGCTCCTCCCAATTTCTGTTGAAGATGAGGATGTCATCCAAATATACCACCACAAAAGAGTTGGTGAAGGGTCTCAATACATCATCCATAAACCTCATGAAAGTGGTTGGTGCATTTTTTAATACATCATCCATAAAACCCTCATGAAAGTGGTTGGTGCATTTTTTAACCAAATGGGTAATGCACCAACCATTCGAGACCTCTTTAGATTTGAAAGTTGTCTCCATACATCAGCTTTGGTTCTAATGGGAACCTAATGGTGTTTCTAATCCTTAGGTCAATATTGTTGGAAGAACTTTTGTCCAATTTAAGTTCGCCAAGAAGGTCATCAATTCGGGGTATTGGGTATCGGTTACTTTGACTTTGATTTTTTTTAATGCTCTATAATCAATGTAGATCCTCCAGGTCACTTATTTATTTTCGTGAGTACTGGCTCCGCAAGTGTGAGGATTTGGTTTGATGGGTTCCTTGAATAATCTCTCGGATATGACGCTTGATTTCGCCATTTTCCATCGGCCGAAAGTGATGATATAATGGTCCATTAGGGCAGTAGGTGAACTGAGGGTTAGATCAATTGGATGTTTGACCTGGTAGTGCATTGGTACCCCAAAGGGTGAGGAGAAGATGTCTATACATTCTTCCATGATCTCGTCCACTTGATTTTGGCCGCAAAGAGGTGTTCTGTAGAGGCCACGGATGTGGCGACGAACTTATTCTTACCGTGAGCATGGATCACAAAGAAGACAAGCTTTCCAAATTACAAAATGTCCTCATTTCATTTCTTAGTAGAGATTAAAGTAATAGTGATAGGTGGCCCTACCTCTAGTATCCCTCAGATAATTGTTCACCCAAAGTAATAATGACATTATGGGTTTTAGACTCATACTCAACATGTCGCCTAATAAATATGGTTGGCCAAGAACATTACAAACTTCAAGGGGAGAAATATCACACAATACCTTGTCTTTGAAGGCTTGATCCCATAGGGCAAACAACACACTATTGGATAATGTAGAGATCTCTTCCTTGGCAAAGACAACCATGGTGTAGGCCACTGCGCTTTGTTAGCAAATCCAATCGCTTGATGACCTTTGTTAAGATGAGTATATTCTGACTACTGCCATTGACAATGAAATGAAGTAGAAGCCTTTACCCACATTTGTGGGTGAAAGAGGGTTCCCCTTCCTTTAGTTCTTCTATTTCTTTGGGTGGAATTAGTGGTAGCTTATAGTGGCTTAAACTCCATGGTTTTCAAGCAATCAAACCACACAAACTCAAGATAACCCAGAGCAATCAAAGGAGAAAACACCCCAAACCCGAAAAGAAGATTTAATCCCTAGTGTATGGTGGTCCAATTCTATTTCGAGGAAAATCACTCTATGACATGGGTAAACCACAACATATGGAAACAGTTACATAACCAAATCTAATCTCAAGTACAGTTATATAAACAAATAAGCTAACAAGACAAGATAAAGAGCCTACTCATCCAGACGTTTGATCAAGTCCACCATAAGCACTTGACTCAAAGAAGAAATACACCTATTAACTTAACCTCAACAATCCTCAATATACACAAGCATATGGTGATAATATGTAAAGTTAGCACATACAATAGCATAATCCATGAATATTCATAACAAATACACCCATGGAATAACAATTCAAATATTTGTGTAAGACATTAATTGGATGAAAAAATAGTACTTCTATTAAAATGTAATCAAAAAAGTGTAAGGAATGGACAAACTTCTTGGCTCTACACATTGTTCGGAACCAAGAAATCCAAGTCCCTTCCTGGATCACTCCACCATTCAATCCTACACAAAAGACAAGCTCTCATATAAGAGAGACAATGAGGTTCTCCATCAAATAGTGAAGAGCTTGGGGACTGAACAATGTGTTCATAATTAAAAGGACAAAGGGATGTATACTCAATATGAAGTGAACAATTTTTCTCCGTGAGTAACTTTGCTCTCAAAGTTGAATTTTCTCCTCTTCCACTTGATAAGGGCCCATTTATAGCCTTCAATGGAATTGAAGGGTCGAGTCAGAAATTTTCTATTATATGGAAGGTCAAAGATCATGGATCTTGTGACGTGACATGGAAACCGACACCATTTTAATTTTGAGCACAAAACCCACATGTAATGGATGTAATGGTGCAACTTGCATATATGCATTGCTCTTTATCACTGCTCGTGCTGTACATGTGGAAAAATAATTTTTTTATCTCTGGGATTTGCAAAAAATGGATTTTGAGTTTGCATAGGGAAATGGGAAAGGCCTTCCTCGAAAGCAAGTTGCATTGGGTGAGGCAAATATTGCTATAACAAATCCAAATATGCATGTTCCTTTGTCACATTGGCTTCCTCGAAAGCACCATTTTAAAAAGGACCTTGCCCATCATCTTTCTTTTCGTCCCCGATGGTTTGTGTTGAGGGAAAGATATGAATTGATCTTACTCAAGCATTTTGTGACTTTACTTGGCTAAAGTAAAGTAGATGGGGATATCACCCTACATTTATAGCTAACAAAAATATGTATCCTAACTCCGCTGCAAGTATTAATTACAAGTGCTTAGGCTAGTTTCTTTATAACAAAGTTTTGTTAGAAATTCTACTTTTTATGTATTTTTATGGTACACGCTTGTTGAAAACAAATATAAGAACAAAAGTAAAACAATCTCAAGATCATAATCAAATATATATGAGACATAAAGAGTCCTTTATTTCATTCCAATTCATCAAAGATTCATTGTCTTTACAAAACTTCACAAGAAATCTTGGACCAAAGTCAAACTTAGAAACCCCCAATGGAACATACAAAAAGGACCTCGGATGTGTAAAACCAAAACTAAACCCTAAAATATGGATCAACTTGCCACATATATTGTTTCCCACTGAAGTTTGCAAGATATCCTTTATCCACCATGAAAATTAATTCACAAACATACAAGCCTTACAATGCACTATCAAAGATATATCAACACATCTGAAGAACAAGTGTCCGAATGATTTGATTCAACCCTAATTGCCTGCCTACTATAAGACCCTGCTATCACAAAAAGATAATTAGGCTATGATGAATATAAGAATGAATGAAAGTCAACTATCTCAACATAAACTCAAAGAGAAAACCTTAGCATGCTTTGTGCTTCTATCCCTCTCTTGTTCATCCCTTAGTTTAACTTTTAACAATTTAGAATTGGTTAGAGAAGTTGAACTAACTTATTAGTTAAGATAACATAAGTAGCCCTTTAACTAATTTTTTAGTTAAGGGGGAAAGTAATAATCATATTAGGGTAATAATTAAATAATAACTAATAGGTGGGACCCCTTTGTGACTCTCCCCTCTAGTGGTAAATAATCATGATATCATAACATAATCTATTTGTTAAGCAAACACACCCCCTGTGTCTCCCCTTCACAACATATTTTCCTTGACAATTTTAGCTCATAAAACTTGAAAATAAGTCGGAATAATACTCATATATCCAAATAAGTGACTTATTGTCCAAAAATGAACATGTCATATCAAAATAAAACATTTTGTCCAAAATCCATGGAGTCCACCGTCATAAAAACAATAAATGACATAAAATTAAAACCCATATCAGCTTCTGTATAACCTTCCTTGGTTGTCACTGCCACCTCTTGATTTCCATGAAATTTCCTTGATTTGGGCAGAGCCTTTAGGATTTATATCACTAATCACATGGGAACAATCATCCCCTCATATGCATCCATGAAGACACAGATCTTTCAGAGTCATCGGAAGGTGAGGAAGGGGCAACGACGACTTTTCCTTTATCTAATGCATGGTGGGCTTCAGCCTTTTAACTTCTTTGGTGAATGGTTAGGAGAAATCCTGAAAATGGGTTTAAAGGTGGAGGAGTTGTGCAAAGATAAGTTTACTACCTAAGCTAGAGACCTAGGGTGGGACAACTCCGCCATCCATCATTTTCCCGACTTTAGGATGTAAAGAGACATGAGGAGGTAACATGTATACCGAGGGCTTGAGGGGCCTGGAAGGGAGGCCTTTCAAGCCCTGGGCTTTGACTATTCCCTCAGGTAAGTAATCCAACAAGAATCTAGCATGGAACAATTGGCCAAGCTCTTCTAATCAACATCAAAATGTATTGGGAACTTAGGCCTCCTTGGCTGGCTCCAATTACCTCCACCTCTCGCTTCATGGTTTCCTAATTGAAAAACTCATCCCGCATATGCTAACAATTTGCTAATAGTATTTTAAATAACCATGCATGGCAACCTTAAAATATGAAATAGATTTTGGTTCAGAATGTACCAAGCCCATGCAATCCAATCCATACAAATTGTTATAATGTTAATCAATGAGCAAGGAGGTGAAAAATGTTCGTGGATACATGAGGATTGTAATTAGTGAAAAGGTGATATAATGAAAGGGAAGAGATACAATCATTACTCAATGATAACAACAATCAACCGTAAGAAAACCAATAAACCTCATCAGAACCACATACATAATTCCCCACTTTATCCAATCTAAACATAATTTTCCAATGGATCAATAATTTAACATGGGTGAAAATGAATATGGATATGGAGAAGCTAATTAGTGAAAATGATAATGAGAGGGGAAAAACGTTTAACATCAAGCTCATGATAATAACGCTAACCATAATTAACTAACAATCAAATGATTGAGTAGTAATTCATGTGTATTTAACTAGTTCACGGTCCAATAATAAAATATCCAATACAAAGCCATAACGAAACACAATTACTTCACAAAATTTGTAATAGGTTATGTCTTTCATTCACATTCCGTGATGTTATAACAGTCAACAACAATACTCAATCTTTAACCATTAACATCCATCATTTCCATACATTTCCCCACTCCACGTCTATATTTGAAAGTAGTGTTTCCAAAAATAATAATGAAGACTCTACTTCTGTTAATTGAGCCAATCGAGATCTTGTAATGATATCCATTCCCATACATATATATGCATCTGTAGAAAAATCAAAATGATCAAGGCCTCACATATCATGCCTGAAAGGCAATTGACTATAACCAACAATCATCATTTATACAATGTGGCATGCGTAACCCAATTTCAAACCCCTCAGAACCATGTCAATCGCGGTAACAAATATCTCGATGCTTAATTTTAAACCCGAGCCAAACATCCCACACAAATGTCATCAACAATGATCAATTTCAAACCACAAACGACCTTAGAATTTGGGGTAATTAATATACATACAAACAATCCATCTATATTATATGTGGTGCACAACTGAGAGGATTCCACTGTCATAATTCCCATAACCACACAAAAATATATAAACATGATATAACTAAAAACCCGCTTAGCCATTTATTAAGTCACTGCGGAAGCACCGTAATTTCACACACATTCAAGTGTATTCTAACAATGACAAGAGATGCAGTAAAAATATCCAATCCAAACTTCTAATTCTCAAAACATCACCTACAGGACGCGACATGTGTGAACAACACCAACTCCGCGGACTAACTCCAAACCACCATCCGGAATGATCATAAGCACCATTTTAATGGTTGTATAATAACCAACAATTCAACACTGTTGTAAGGGAAACAATAGACCAACAAGCGTGATCACGGTGTATACCAATACACGGACCAAAAAATAAATGACAGAGGCCCTTTCATAACATAAACTTGTTTCTTGACAACATGCTGGTGACTGTGACCCTTAGAAATGAAATTGGCAACACGGGGCTCATGCCATTATCACAAAGGTATCGGTCAAAAACCATGTTAACACGACTGCTAAACGAATAACGGGTGAGACTGCAACCGAAGTAATAGGCAAAATGATCGCAACATGCTTGATAGACTTCTTATGCAGCTCCAGTATAGAGGGTTAAGGGTTCAAGCATAGTAGCTATCTCAGAGGGAGGGGGCACCTACCTGCGGTGGAACTTCTGCCAAAGGCACGCGACTCAAGGGAGGGACCAACATACTTGCGTGGCATTTATGATGCATTTCTTGATGAAGGATGTGGTTCTAGTTGTCCTTAAGAACCGCTAAGACAATCATCCAACCATCTTTTTAAAAAGAAAACCCTTTAACAAAACACAAATGGTAACAAAACTATAAACCTTAAGAAGACCAAGGAACTTGGTAAATAATTATACGTAGGAACCACTCCATTTCCATTCAAAGACTTAAACCACAATTTCAAAAACTCGTGACAACACAAACCCAACAACCAAAGCCAACAATCATTTCATAACTTGAGTGAAGTCAAGAATGGCCAAAAGAGACATAACCGTTAATCAAAACCTTAAGAGTGAGGGAGCGCCGAGCTGCTTCACCTCGCTAAAATCCTGAGCTGAACACAACAAATCCGCCTAAACAATAGTCCCATTAGGGTGGCGACCAACGAGAAGGGTGAATGTGACATGTAATGCAGTAAATGGACGTCGCCTCCACCCACATCACATTTACTCCATAGTACTTGCCAATGAGCCCCCCATTAACACCATTAATCAACCAATGCATCAATAATATCAACACATTTAAACCATAACATAATCAAAGTTCCACAATTCAACCATTGCATCGTTACCTTGCCAAATGCGCCACCCATGTCATAACTCAAATAAATTGCTTGACAACTATACAATATAATCATCACTAACAACGTAATCACCAAAAAAATGCAAGCCACTACTTCCATGGGCCACCAAGGTTCGTAACACATGCATATCATTTACCGATTGCATCAACCAATGCATAACCATTATATTATCTCCTTGCCAAAATGCGCCACTAAAATTTCCACCATATGTATATAAAATGTAACTTAACAATATTTCATAACCATTTTCTTGTTAGTTAGGAGTTAACCAGTATCAACAAGCATTTTCATCCATATAGTATCACAAAACTAGGTCTCTTTTGTACTAGATATAGTATTTTGTTTTCCTCAAAATGTCTTTTTCGATTTTCACTAACATTTGTTGTGCAGGTTTGAGAAGAACAAATACCATAATGAATATCAGGCTGTAGTATCATGAAAGAACAACATCCCAAAGATTAACTAATGACAACCATATTCTCATCAACCGTGTAAACCTTTGTAGCTCATCATCATAAAATGAACAAACCTGATCTTCAAAAGTCCAAGAGGGTCCCACCTACTAGCATTATTTAGTCTTATATAATAATAGGATTAGAAACACTTTGCAGGCGAAATTACGTTGACATTTTCAATCGCCAACAGTTTGTTTCGGGCTCAGCGCAACCGATCTTGCAAAGGATCGACTAGTTCGAGTCCCAACTTCTTGTACCCAGATCTTGTCAAGGACGTGCATGAAGAAAAATAAATGAAGAGCAGACCACTCTGATACCACTGATTCAGATTTATGAGTGGAATGAAATGAATAATAGACATAATACAATAACACAAATATATGGAGAACAACAACATATATCTAGTGAAGAATAACTTCTATTGAATAAATAAAATAGGCTGAAACTGTAAAACTACAGAACTGAAAACAACTTGCTTGAATGGTAGTAGCTATCTCCGAGAAGAGATGTGGCTTCTACGCACATCCGTCTGAGGAAAATAATTACAATGAGGCTCTAAAGGCCTTTTTAACATTACTCATGAATGCCAAAACCCTAGACATCCAAAAACCTAACCCTAGGAGGCGAAACGCCAAAAGTTATGTGGACCCCGATGGGTAAGTTGGTACCTCAACTTCTCGGGGTTGTAACTTTTGCATACGACCTCTTTTTTAGGCACGTAATAGCCCATTGGAAAGGTATTTTTGAGAACTACACATTATGCCGACAAACTTTGACTCTATCTATAGATTGATTGTGATAAGACAAAAAAACACTGTTTAAGGCCACAAAACGTCCCTAGAAGTACAAAAAAATGTACTGACATGAAAAAAATCCAAAATAAGCCAGTTTGATTAGGTGGATGACTACCAATATCCACTTGGAAGTTGTGTAGGGCTTCAGACAGCCCCAGAAGTGTAGAACCCACAATTACAAAGAATCACAAAAGAACATGTTGAACTAAAATATGTCAAGAGGAGCTAGTTGGAGTAGGTGGGTAGCCACCAATATACATCTGGATCAGTCCTCCCCCATTAGGAAGCAATGGTCTCCATTGCATTGAGTGCCCCCATCAGGTGAGGAAAATTCTGATGAATTTGGCCCCTGTTGAGCCACTTGCCTTGGTGTAGGAGCTGCTCTGCCTTGACAACCCGATAAAGATGGATCCTCTACTGGCAAGTGCCCTTGATCTATGTGTCCACTATTTTATCAGTGGATGCCTGTTCCATGCAATCATGGTTGATATCTATTGGTTTCAGTTGTTTTGCGATCTCTGATGTGTCCAATAAAGGTGGAAAATATGGCCGAAGGAGGTCCACATTGAACATTGGGTGCAAGCCAAGGAAGGGTGGAGTGTTGAGCTCAAAATCATTGCTACCCACATCCTTGGTGATAGTGTAAGGCCCATAACGAAGTGGGAGGAGCTTCCTATGGGGCCTCGTAAGGCGCTCTTTCTACAAATGTAACTAGAATTTGTCTTCCACCTGAAACTTATGTGGTACCCAGTGTTGATCATGGTGCTTCTTGTACTTAGCATTGGCTTTCTCCAAAATCTCATGGACCTGTTGGAGGATGTGTTGAATCCGCTCAATCAATCTGGTGTCTTTGTCAGCCTTAGACTGAACATGGGAAGAATCTTCCTATGTTTTTACAAGAGGTAGTGCAACATTAATGGGACCCAAGGGTTGGAATCCCAGTCCCACCTGAAAGAGTATATGGTTGGTGGAGCTATGGAGAACCTTGTTGTAGATGTGTTGAACATAGGGAAGACTCTCATTCCATGTACACATATGCTTAGAGTTATACATGCACATAATGTGCACAATCATTTGATTGAAGACCTCTGTTTGGCCATCGGTTTGAGGGTGTTAGGCAGTGGATTTAGTGAGCTTGGTGTCCAACAGTGAATAGAGACTCAACGAAAATGAGTTGAGGAACCTGCTATCCCGATCAGAGATGATGGTCTGTGGTATCCAAAAATGGAACCACAGTTGTCAAAACATGCAGAGGAGACACCCTGAAGTAGCAAGGCAGTTTTCATTACACTTTGTTGGTATTAAGACCAAGGTAGGAAACCTTGAGTTTGAGGTATCTGAGGCCTCTATTGCAGCAACCACTAGGATACCTAATACTGGTGAGAGGTGGTTTAAATCCATGATCCTCAATGCTGCCTTTTCCAAGGACTTCCTCAAACCAGACTATCAGAAAGACAATTTGTCTAAGGGAGTGCCTAGGAGCCACCTAGTTAAAGGCTTTGATAAAATGCTGAAGATCATCCAGAGATATTTTACATGTGAGGGGAGGTTTAACATGTTATATCAGTATCATATAGGACTCTTGCTACATTTTACTGGTAAGGATGCAATGAATATCCATTTTTATCTTTTGAGGAGTATGGGAAAGATGTCTAATAGAGTCCAAGTCAA